>VUQR01013049.1:46329-83249 GCA_015108515.1 Hemichromis elongatus | reverse complement strand
ATATGACAGAGAATGTGCATCTTTTTGTTTTGCATATTTTAATTTACATTTTATTGTGTTGTGGTTTGCAGTGTTTTGTGTTGTTTCACTTAAAAATTGTTTAAAAGGAAAAAGTAATTGCGATTAATTGTGATTAAGAACAGAAAATTGTGAGATTAATTAGTTAAATTTTTAATTTATTGACAGCACTAATACACATATATATTTTACCATAACTCTAGATTTAGTGGCCTGTCATTAAAATTTCAACTGCTGTATACTTTTAAGTCCGAACACGTACAAACTCCAAAACACGTGGTTTTTGGAGTTTGTACATGTTTTGGAGTTTGTACATGCTTTGTCTCTATGGGCCACCGTATATATTGATATATAAAGATATATAAAACCAGTTTTTTACATTAGTAATTCCTTTTGTGCATAATTTTATGTTGTTTTTGATAATAAATTAATTAAAGCAAGAAAACAACCCGAAGAGCCAGTTCAGAGCCGGATCATTTTAGTGAGCTGAGCTGAAAGAGCCGGTTCTCTAAAAAGAGCCGGAATTCCCATCACTACTACTGGTCTCTAAAGACTGTCCCACTACCTATCAATGGCTCATGACTTTATAGGTGATGAGCTAATTAGGTGCGCATCATATGTTGCTATGGTGATTTGAGCTAACTACCTTCATAACCGTGAAGTTACCTCTCTGAGCTTCAGATCCCGCCTCACAGCACAGGCTAGTGACAGACAATGAAACATATATGAGGTTGAGATGCTACACAGCATCTGGGTGGACCATTTTTTATTAAAAAAACAAAACAAAACATATCTGCACTCCAGTATCTAAAATGCGACCACTTTAGTGCCAATAAATCTGAAAGTGTGGACAAAACAATTAAATAGAGGAAATTAATGACAGATTTCCCAACTTCAGTGTTATAGCCTGCAGATTTTCCTTTACCCCAGCTGATCTAAACATGCCTAATTTGAAATATTTATAGCAACATCTCACAGATGCATGCAAGACTTCCTCACCAGCTGGATATGAACCCAGCCTGAACCTCCTCCTCCTGCTCCTCCTCTGGGTCAAGGATCCAGGTGTGTCTCAGCGCAACACCGCAGCTGAGGGGAAGCGCATTCCTGAGTGATGATGATGCGCTTCCTCTCGGCCCCGCTGTGTGCCTTGACACGCCGCCGCAATTACACTACCACATCAAAAGCTTCCTCCCATGACTCAGCGCTTACAAGCACACGCGCACCTACCTAGATGCCTGGCACAGACTGTAAACAAGCCAATACACAAGACAGTGTGTGCAGGGTGGAGGTGGGGTGGGGGTGGGGTGGGGGATCAGGGATTAACATTTCTGACTGTTACCTTGAACGGCATGTACTAACACACACACGCACAACAACGATAAACAAATGAATCAGTCGGAGCTCTCAGGGAGTCCTGACTCGCACTCTTAGAAAAGACAAAACAAAAAAGAAAAATGAGACGATTCTGGGAGGAATCAACTGAATTAAAAGAGAAGAGGACAGAAAGAGGGAGGAAAATGTGATGCTCACTTACAGACCCAGCCTAACTTTGTGTGAGAGGAAACAGTTGACACTTAGAGCACAAACACAACCCATCGACCTGAAATCTCCTGCCAAGCATTCTCATCTAAAACCTACGTTCCTGTCTGCGGAAGTTCGCCTACTGGAGCTGCTTCACAGAGAGCTGTAAATGTGGGAACAAATATGAGCTGAATTATTATTTAATATTACTGCTAATCGACTTTTAACAGGAAGTCCAAGGACTTCCTTGGACTATGATGACCTAAGTAACTGAAAACCTTCACAGACTTTTAACAGGAACCACAACAGGAAACAAAAACAGTCAACACTCATCTGATCTTGGCTGAAAAGCTGGATCAGGTATGATAATGCAGTTTGATGTTCTGCGTTTACTTCGCCATACAGCACCAACAGCACACTGGTCAACAGAAGCAGAGTTACAGTAGCTAACAGCACAGGGTTTTTTCTTTATAGGTTTTTAAACTTTAAATCAGTGACCAAGCTTTGGCTTCTCCTTTGTTCGTTCATTACTTTTATTTATGGTCAGTAAAGAGTCTTTATGAAAGGTAAAAGTTAGAAATACAAGGTTGAGCAAATGTGTATAAACTATTAAAAGGTATAAGGGGAAAAAAAAACAAAGCAAGAAAATTTATAAGAAAACAGAAAAAAATTTGCTAGAAATAAAAAGGTAAAAAAATGCCAAATTAATGAGGAAATAAAAGCCTGAAATATTTGCAAATGTATGAAAGAAGGAGCATATTTATTGTCAATTGTATTGACAAGAATAAAATTGATTTTTTTTTAAACAAAACGGGCAAAATTAAGAGAATAAAACTGGAAAATTTATATAAAAAAGGCAATTTTATTAGATTAAATGAGCTAGATTTACCAAAAAAAGGCAAATACACTCAAAAATGACTAATTGTATGAGCAAAGACAAAAAAATTAAGAAAAACTAAATTAAATTGGAGAAAATTTTTCATTTAATTAGAGGAAAAAAAATTAATAAAGGCATTTTTGTCAAATTAACAAGAATAAAACTGACAAATTTATGTAAACAAAATAAAAAATAAAAAAAGCAATTTTATGTAACAAAACTGGAAACTCTTGAAATTTCCAAAATGTACACAATAACACGTGCACTGACTACAAAAAGGGGCAAATATACTTGTAAAAAACTTGCAACTATCAGGAAAACAGACGCCAAATGTAATAAAAAAGAAATTTAGAAAATAAGTTTAAAAATCTGAATATCTACACGAAAACAAATTTTCAATTTGATGAGAAAAAACAAATTGAAAATGAACAAGAAAAATTAAGACATTTTTCTAAAGAGAAATGTGAGAAAAAAAAGAAGGTAAACTTACTGACTGATAAGAATAAAATGTTCACATTTATTATCGAAAAAAGGCAAATTTTAGAGGATAAAACTGAAAAAATTGGGCCAAAACAGCCAAAAAAGGCAATTTTATGAGATGAGACTTTATCCAGGTTTAATAAACTAATAAATAAATCAAACCTACTATAAAATTGTTTTAACATTGTTGGGATTTTGCAGACACTTCAAGTTACTTTGGAAAGAAAGTCAGCAACTCCTAGGGTCGATCACTTAAATGAAATGTTAAAAGGTGCTGTAGGTGTTCTAATAACAAACCCATCAGTGAGGCAGACAAACAAGCTCTGACCTGAGCCAACACCACAGGTCTCTGTGCAACTGGCGTTAAAACAACTGTGCAGGAACTGCCTATTTCAATGAAATATCAACAGAATGTTTTTACAAACCGTGTTTAACCTCATCTATTAAATTCTACACAATTATGACAATTTCCTGAGTGTTTTCACACTTTTAGCACCTCAAGTAATCTACTGATTTTTTCCCTTTAATTTTAAACAATCATTTGCCAGGAACATCCCTAGTAAAAACATGTTTCACCAAGTGACTACCAGCTTTCAACGCTATAAAAAGGCATTAAGTGTATTGTGTCGCGGCATTAAGTGTTCCCGTTGGCACTGGATTCCTTCATGTTTAGTATAAATAAAAATAATTTTTCATAGATGTTGAAAAGCTTCTCATGTGACAGCCTCCCTGCAGACAAAAGAGTTTGAACACCCACACATTAGTACACTCTGCATACATGCTGACACAAAGAAAACAGCGGCACGTGCACAGACAGGCAGAGAGAGAGAGACAGACACACACACACCCCACCACCACCACCACCAAGCTACAAAGACAGGAAGTCTGGGCCTTTTTTGGGGTGATTCAAACCACACTTGACCTCAGATAAACCCTCCATTCATTCAGCGAGCTAATCGTCTACCAGTGTGTTTGCACACAGTGCGCGCAGACCTCAAGATGAACCGCATATTGGTGCCACTTCCTGTACGAGCACTGTTATAGCCTAGGCTTCGGCTCCCTGGGCAGATGCCTTCAAAAGACTCAGAGCGCCTGAACGTTGCCTTGTCAAGATCACAGAGACTTGATTCAAAATAGATTCTCTAGAGGAGCTGCAAATTGATACAATGCAGCTAATAATAGCATCCAGCACTCAAGGGTTATTTTGGATTTCAGTGAGAAGGAGAAAAAAAAAGGAACACACACAAAAAAAAAAACAAAACAACAAACACACTTTTACTCACACATGAAAGATCACTCACTCGCTCACACACAGAGAGCCAGACACTGTGTTTTTCCACACACAGAGCTGGCTGCTACAAAACTCCAGGAGAAAAAAAAAAAAAGTGAGCGTTTGCAGAACATAAAAAAATTAGCATCTAGAACTTGCGGCTGACAGTTTCTCCACCTCACACACAAAATAATCACTTATGTTAACTCACCCTTGGTTGTTGCAGTGACGCCGTCTGATTTGGTGAAGTCTATACTGGCATAGGCTCCGTTCTCCGGCAGAGGCACCGTCCCCCCTGCAGCCGCCGACACCGTGCTCCCACTGCTGCTACCTGCTCCCGTATTACTCCCATCTTCCCTCAGCTCCAAGGCAATGTAGTTGAGGCCGTTTTGGTAGCCGACTGACATGTTCCTGCACATTCTGCCGGCTCCGGGCCCCGTGGAAGAGGAGGAGGATGCCGCAGAAGTCCTGGAGGCTGTGCCCGTTTCTGTTGTTCTTGCCGGGACGTGGTGAGCTGGAGAATCACCAAGACCCTCCACAGACATCCACACACTGTCAAAAGACACCGAGCTGGCCCATCTAGACGCCTGTCCCTCCGTTAGATACGATCCGTTGGGGGCAGAGGGGTTAGCCAGAGTGGGGTGTGTGGCCGAGGAGCCAAGACCTCCACCAGGAGGAGTTGAATTAGAGGAAGAGGTGGAGGAGAATGTCTCTGAGCTGTGTCTTCTTCTGCCCTGGGGATCAGCTCGAACCACCTTTGGCTCCATCGGCTGCGTTGGCGCCCTATCTGGGCTTGTTGGGGGCAATGGGGGGGAAATGGATGAGGAGGTGGTGTGGGGAGGGTGGCCGTAATGCCCCTCTATCACACAAAGATGCTGCAGCATGGCTGTAGGGCTTGTTTGCGTCCCGTCACCTCTGCTGAGGTTAAACGTCATGTCTGTATAGTCGTCTCCAACTGGCCTCCAGTGACCTCCGACCTGAACTCCAGGGGAGGCCACTGACCCAGGATTGCTAGCCAGTGGTCGGATATAGCTGGGCGGGTTCCACGGGGCAACTAGGCTCGGTCTGGGTGACTGGTTTTTGCCCAAGCAATCAGAACTATCCTGCTGATCCGCCCCTACCTCCACACTCATGTAATCCTGAGGAGGGGAGCGACAGTGGTCACCGGATCCCAGGGAAGGCGCTTCGTCTTGGGCAGAGTGAGGGTAGGCAGGTGGTTCTTGCTGGAGAGGGTAGTGATCACCAAACTCTATATTAATATACTCTCCGGGACTGGAAGGCCCTTCAGAGGAGCTGCCAGTGGCGGGGACTGAAGTCAAGGTGCCTGCAGATGCTGTTGAAGGCTCACTAATCCGCAGCGGTCCGTGAAAACTTCTTCGGCCTAGAGGGAGGCGGTTGGGCCTCACAATACGCCTGTCAGCCATCGCTGCAGTCGTATGGTGAGCGCCATAAGGCGGAGGTGGGTGCGAGGGAGTGGAGGTGCTACTACCTCCCCCACCCCTCTTTTCTGGTGTTGACACTGAAGATGTGGATACTGATGAGTAGACTGGTTTAGCGGGAGAGCTCATAGGAACATACTCCCCGTACTCTTTTTCCTTCTCTTCCCTTTCTCTGCTGGGGGCCTTATAGGACCGAGGGAGAGAGAAATAAGGGCTGTAAGGCTTTGGGGTGCTCTCAGGTGTGCCAGTTGTATAATACCCGCTGCTCCCTTCATTTGAGACCTTGCGCCTCCCACCGCTACTGTACGACATGTCCATATATTCCCCATTCTCAGGTCTTTCAGCAATGCTGTCGCTTGCACAGGCCCCAATGAGGCTGGAGCAGCTGTGAGGGCTGGGAGAGGCCTGCACTGGGGAGGGAGCACTGCCCCCCGGGAGCATCATCATGTAGCCATGGGAGTCCGTGGAGGATTGAGATTGGAGCTGAGGGTGATGATGGTGGGCTGAGCGTGTAGCTAAAGCTGGACTGTGAAACTGAGGAGAATGGGAGATGTGGTGGGAGTAGGAGCTGGGTTGCATAGGCATGTAGTCAGGGGGCGTGTCCCTCGGCGACACCGCCACGCCGCACATCATAGGCATATAGCCACTGTCTTCCTTGGTGGAGGAGGAGGAGAGGGGAGGGCGCTCAGGACCGGCCTCCGTTCGGGAGAGTGTGGAGGGACGGCTCTGCTGGCTGTGTTCGGAGCAGGAGCTGTAGTCAGAGCGCAGTGAGGAAGAGGAGGAGGATGGCCCACCGCGGAGAAGGCCGCCGCCAAACGGCAACACCACATCGGACCCCTCGTCCAATGAGAAGTTAGTCTGTGTCATTTTCTGATAGACTGCCACTCCGGTCGCGCCGCCAGCCGGTCTGGTAAAAGAGTGCGTCCTCCTCCTCAGTGATGATGAAAAGAAGCGCTCGTCCTCTGTTGTTGACGTGCTCTCATCCCGCGGCGTGTCAGCTCCACTGTTATTTCCAGAGCCCGTGCTGGTGCCAAAGACCTCCCGGTTCCAGCCCATGGCCATGTAATCATTTAAACAGTTCTCTTCTCTGATTGGTGGGGTGTTTCCAAGAGAGTCTGGTGTGTTGCTCCGCACCCGGAAGTAACGGAAGTCACCTGGGCTGGAGCCATACTCATCTGACGAGTTGAAGCCACCATCTGACGGGGAGCCGCATATTGAGGCGCTCGATGGGCGGGTGAGCGTGTCGGAGACGGAGCCGTGGCCACTGCTGGAGGAGACACTCACGGGGCTTGTGGTGGAGGGAAAATGGGAGACTGGCAACGAGGCAGAGCGGGCATGATAGGTGGACGTCGCCCCCGGGATAGCTCTGACGTAGCGTCCGCTGCTAGTGCTCGTACCAGCGTTTCCTGTGGCGATGCCACTCCCACAGCTGCTGCCACTGCCGCTGCCCATATCTTGACGACCGTGATGGGCCCTCGCCGTGTTTAGGTGAACCAAACTTCCAGTGGCAGAGCGAAATGGCCGGTTCATTGTGCCCTCGCCCTCACTGGATGTCCGAAAGCGATAGCCACTAGTCACATTGCTTTTACTCGACGGCGGTGTGCCAACCACAGACTCTGTCCTCGACCGTCGCTGCAGCCCAGTCTGACTCGGCGGAAGGTTGCCCAGGTGGCGCCGCGTCGTGATGAAAGGCATGTGATTGGAGCCCGACGACTGACTCTTACTCCTTGGCCGAAACTCAGCAAAAGCTTTCAGCGCTTTCATCGTTTCCAGGATGGTCTCGTGCATGTTCTGGGCCACAACAGAGTCGTCCACCTGCATCCATATCTCCCCGGGGCCGATGGAGGAGGAGCGGCCCACCTCGATGAAAAAGAAGCTTTCCGAATGTCCGCAGCGCCTGATGTTCATCAGCTGCAGATTAACGCAGGGCGTCTCAGAGTTCAACTTAACGAGGTGAATGGTTTTGGTAGAGAGGCATAGCCGGTAAACACCTGTGAGGTTTTTGGTTTGACCCAGTCCTTTGGGTTTTACATTCACCTGCCACACCTCTTTAAACACAGTACCAGGGGTGACCGTACCATATCCGTCATCTAAATCATCAGAGTCCAAGTGTCCTTTTTTGCCCTCGTTCATCAGCTCACTGATAGCCACATACCAGTCCTCCTGCTCCTGCTCATTCTCAGCCACAATAGCAAAGTACTCATCCTTGGTGTAAAGGGCAATGAGGTGTTTGTTTTTGGAATCCGCCCTTTTGTTCACGGTGAAGCACTGGTAGAGGTAAATCACTCTTTTGGGAGGAGAAGGGAGGACTGCTCCACCACTGTTGGAGGCGGATGAGGAGGCGGCTGCCGCGGCAGCAGCAGAGCGCAGGCTGTTCCTGAATTTCTTCTCGCTGTCGTAGTACTCCAGGCGGCTGGGGCCGAGGTGGCTGGCAGCCCGCAGCACGAAAAACCTCTTGTGTCCATGCTTTTGCTTTCTTAAATAGCCGCACTTTCGTATATCATCCACCACGTCTGAGGTGTTTACGACGTTCACAGCCGCGTATACATGGCTGCTGCCAGCGGCGGGGTCCTCGGCGGTGTGTACCAGGTTGAAAGGCGAGGAGGAGGCGGCAGCGGCGGCTTTCCTGCCCGGAGACTCCGCGATGTTTTCCCCGGAAAGATGCTGCTGCTGGTAGTGATGGTGCTGCTGTTGATCCTTTGGCGGCTGATGGTGGCTAAGGTGGAAGTTGTTTGACGGAGGTAAATGGTGGAAACGAGAGCCTCCTTCTCCTCCTCCTCCTCCTCCACCACCACCACCTCCGGCTCCTCCGCCGATATTAATTAACGGGGAAGGGGGTTCCCCGACCGAGCCGTCTCCGTTTGAGGCGGCAGTGGTGGCGGTGGCGGCGGCCGCAGGTTTTGTCCCCACGTCCCTCTGCTGTGTCTCCACCATCACCATCGCTGCCTTGCCTTCCTGATAGTTCGTGAAATTTGCCATCAGAGAACACAATCAAAGGTCACTTTACTAGCAAGCTAATCCGAGCGGACCTAGACCCCATTCTTGTTTTGGGAGACGAGCTCCCGAGTCCGGCTAGGCCAGCTAACTGACTCACAAACACACACACACACGGCTCAGATTTGCAGCACTCACAAACCGGCTTTGCTGTTCCGTCTGAAGAAAATAGTCCCTTTTGCCCTCTCAACGGCGAGTCAGGTACTCCAACGCCAGCTTTGCTTTTTAATTTTTTTCACGAAATAAAGCCCACTGTATGCAACATGACCACGTTCAGCCGTGTTTCTATAATCGGGAGGATCCGGCTAGCTCGGTTAGCACAGCTTTCTCTTCTCCTCTTGTACACATCTCTACGGGCCACAGCACAAACAACACATGACCCCCTGCGTCACCGAGCGAACGGGAGGAACAAAGGGGCAGAAACGGGCTCTGATTGGCCCGTTACTTTGACTGACAGCGGTTGAAGAAAGTCAAAACCAGTCGGTACGAGATATTGGAGCTTTGCGTCAATGGCTCTGGCCAATCGCATAGCGAGGAGTTTACTGAAGTTTTCAAAATAGGCGGTGACTTTCTCGGGCTTATCTGGAGCCTGCTGTTGAGCTTTCCAACAACAGTTTACGCGTAGGAAACTGTTCCCAGACCAGGCGACTCGGAGTGTCCCCCCCCCTTCCCCACCGCCCCGCTGTGGTCAGACAAAATCTTGGGTCAAGTTCCATTTTTTTTGGTTATTTATGTTAGATCTTATTATCAAATATAACACAAACCAAAAACAAGCGTAAATGAGCCATTACTGAGTAATTATTTCAATAATATTTCAAGAAAGTAATCTCGAAATAAAATAAACTGAGAAACCGAGGTTTTTATCTGTGGTATTAAAGTATAATTTAAAAGCACTTTTGTGCAACTCTGTGGTTGTGATTCACTGCATTTTAATTGGAAATACTGTTCTTTGCACTCCAGTGTATTTATTTATAGGGAAGAGTATATCCGGTTTGTGTGTATTTGATAGAGAAAATATGTTTTTTTCTGAAGAGAATACGACATGTGGAATGATCTCCACTTTAATCAGCGGCAACACTGAACAGCTGCTTTTACAATAATGTATTCTTAATAGTGAAAATAATAATGTCACCTTGTTTCCCCGTTTATACTCTTAGGTAATGTTTTCTTATAACAAATTTCATGTGGACGTGCAAATTATTTTTGCTTTACAGTTAATTTAAAAAGACAGATGCACAGAAAAGTGGAAGATACATTTCAAAATAATAGGAAAAACAAGAAATTAAACATTTAGTGTGAGTAAATTGAATACAAAGAACAAAATTAACTGAACACACTATACCTGCTGGCACTGCAATGGCATTCCCTCTGACGTAAGAGTGATCCTAAGCTTTTTGGCTAAAGGCAGCAACGTGTCACTAAACGCTTATTAAGAGAGCATGCATGTGTGACAGCAGAGATTTAAGCTCCTGTAACAAACCTAGATAGAGTAATCAAGGAGGACTTTCCCCCTATGTCCCAGGGGAGGTATCTGTGTTCTTACACACTGCGGAGAATGCCGCGCTCGGCTTTCTTAGCCTCTACTACACTTTGCATGTGACAATTTGCTGGACCCTTTTATCCCAAACACCTTTCAGTGTCATGAGCGGGATCATGTGTTTGGTGCAGCTGGCCCTGGTGGGAATCATAGCCTTAACTCTATGTGGGGACCACCTGTCGGGCTCTGAATGTAACCTTTTTAAATGCCAAAGACCTAAAGAAAACGAATTTGTGGCTACGCATATATACTTGCAATGCTTTTGAGTTCACAATAAAAAATAAATTAAAAAACAAAAACAGAGACAATATTGGAGCTGTGTATAGCTACAAGATGTTTAATTTCACAGATATCTCGTTAAACATCTCAAAACGATGCAAACACATTTTACGTATTCACCGGTTGCATTTGGTCAAGCCATACTTTTACAAAAAAACTGGTGTAATCTATCCCCACTGTATTGCAGATGCTATAATACTAATTAAGCAAAGTCTGTTTTTATAGCACTTTTCGAGGCCAAGAACAATCTAAGGGAGTAGTAAGCTGTTCAGTAGTTCCAAAACAATCACAAGAAAATCTGAGGAGCTGGCTGGAAGAGAAGATAACATGCTCTAAACCTGACGGGCAGACAGTGCAAAAGCTTTAAAAGTTGGGTCATAATTGAAGACTTGTGAGAGTTCCGTGAAAGCCTTAAAGCAGCATGTTGGATAGATTGGAGGTGATTAATCAAAGCAAGAGGAGATGAAGGCATGGACAAGCATTTCCAATTTATTTTTCAAGACGAAGGCATACAGTTTAGCAACATGGCTGAACGTGGTCATTTAATATATGGGGAAAAAGAGCAAGAGCTGATCAGAGTGAAGATGTGAGCATCAAAGGTTTAAAGACTTATCAAAAATGGTCCATAATTCCACATTAGCTTTTACAGTGGTTGAAAAGGATCCCAATCACTGTCTCATTTGAGTAATAATAATAATCTCAGGAGCGATAATCGTTTGCAGACGACATTGTGATCTGTATTGAGAGTAGATACCAGGTGGAAGACAATGTGGAAAGGTGGAGGTATCTGCTATAGAGAAGAGGAATGAAAGTCAGTAAAAGCAAGACTAAGACATGAGCGAGAATGAGAGGGAGACAGGTGGAAAGGACGGGATTAGAAATGAATACATCAGAGGGAGAAGCCAGGTTGAGCAGTTTGGAGACAAAGTTAGAGAGGCAAGGCTGAGATGGTTTGGACATGTGCAGAAGAGGGATATTGGATATATTGGACAAAGGATGGAATATGATGCTGCCAGGCATGAGGAAAGAGGAAGACCACAGAGAAGGAGAGCATGCAAAAGGTTGGTGTGTAGGAGGGGGATACACGGCTATGGAAATTATTACAAGGAGCAACTTAAAGAAGAATGAGAGGAAGCTCTCAGGAATGATAACTATATGCTATGTTGTCACTGCATTAAGCTGCAAAAAGTTATTCACCATCCAACCTTTATTCAAGTCTTTTAACCTCACAAATTAGTTAAGTTATCACAGTTGAATATCATCTGCATATCTGCTGATAATATAAGCCAGTGCACTTTTAGAGCCTCACCCAAACTTGGAAAAATGGGGAGAGTTAACCTGTGCCAAACTGAACATGCAGATCCCTCTGCTGTAGACCTTGAGACATTGGGGAATTGAAAGTACCTTCTGTCATTAATAAAGTTTGATGTAATGAAGTAATCATTGACAATGTAACTATAATCTAATTACACTTCTTTTCAAATGTATTCTAAACTTTAAAATGATCAAAATCACTGATCAGTTGTAATCTAAACCTTGCAATTCTCACTAAATGTTATCAATTACTACTTAGCTGAAGCATGTAAACAAAGACAACTCTTCTGATTGTTTAATGTAATTTTATTTTTTAAGTTTTTATCAGGATCATCAAATTAAAATGTTTTTCTGCTATTTGGCGTGATTCTTGCATGTCAGACAAGGTAACATTATGTGGTCAGCGGTCACTGGACACTGGACAGCCCTCCAAAACACTTGTAATTAAACTACACCCTTGTTTACATATACTCTTTATCAAAGGCAGTACTCTACTGATGCCCAATCAACACCTCTACACCTACTAGTTAACTCTGCACCAGCAGAATTGTAGTTTTCTTTTAACCAGCTGAACAAAACAAACCTCTACCATTCCATCCAAAAAATAATAATAGTCAATATGACTATCCCCAAAGCTGTTAAAATATTTTTGTAAACATTCGGTAGCAGGACAGATATCCAGATATACATGTATAAAATTAAGATTTGGCAGGTTTAATGCATTAAACCTGCCAAATCTTAATTCTCCCAAATTAAAGAAAGTATTTCTTAAGCTGTGTTGCTAAAACACTTTGCCTTCACCCTCTTATATAATCTATATGTGGAGGCTTTGGTCCTTCATTCTTTCACCTCTTTAACCTTTTGTTACAGGAAAGAATAAAAGCTGGATGGCATTATGACAGCCAAAATACCAACCTGCAGTCTCTTGTACAATAGGGGCTAGCTACCACTCGAGCCTACAGTCAACCTAACTCTGCCCTGGGGAAATATCAGTTGCTTTTCAAAGGAAGGCCAGTTCTGCTAACCTCTGGCTGGCATGAGACCAGTCAAACCTGCGAAAGCCTCTGGACCTTTCATCCTGTTAACTCTGCAGCTGTGAGAACACATGAACTTATGTAGCCTTCCACCTTTTGCCCTGTTTCTGACTGATATACAGTGACACAGAGGGAGGAAAAATGTAGATCCCGCTACCCCTGAAATTCTACAGAATCTCAAATGTTGTTTATTTGCCTCTTAAAAACAGAAAGGCTAGGAACGTGAACATTCATGCACTGTGGCTGAGTAATGTTCCAGATAAAAGGTGTGGTCCATGACTTTTAAGTAAAACAAGCTGTTTTGCGATTTTTTTAAAGGCAGTTTGCATGCATCTATCTGCAGAAGGCAGATGCTGTGTGGGACAACAAAGATACTTTTACAGGTATATTTTTGCATGTGCACAAGTGTCAGTCAAACCAGAAGCCATTGTGTCATGTTAAAAATGCAAATATTGCCCATGTTCTTGCATCAGGGCGTTTATTTAGTCCCTGCGCTGACGTCATTTGTCTGGGTTTGCAAATACACGCAAAAAGGAGATTAGAAACTGCAGCAGGAGTTGATTATTTCACACACTTTTCCCCGAGTTTAATAGGGATAAAAGGCGCCAATGTAAGTGTTTTTAATAGTAATAAATAATAGTAATAGTAATAAATATTTGGCTCAAATGTGGCTATCATCTGTTGTTTTTGATGGGTTACATAAAAATATGCAAGGTGAGTCTGGTTGTGTAGACTCAGCCACAGGTCCGCCTTATGTGGACCAGATGTCAAATGTGCTTTGACTAAAGCTTTATTTATACTCCTTTGAATCATTGCAGAGCCTGTGCAAATGGCCGACACCATGTTTCAGATCATGAGACAAGTTTTAGTGTTACACAGAGATAACCTGAGTATAAACAACACTTTTAGTTGTGGATTTCATTCATTAATGGAAAAATGCTATTAAACCCTGCATGGTAAAAAAAAAAAAGAAAAAAGAAGAAGTTATCCCACTCTTTATATCATGAAATAATATTTTTTGGTAAGTTAGCTTACATTTTACTAGCCACAGGCAGGCTTAATTACTGCCAGATGAATTCAAACCTGATGAGTGAAGAAATCACTTAAACAGAAGCTCTCTACAAAGCGAAGCCTAAAAGATCTCAAAAAGCGTTCCATAACTGGCCCGGGAGGGTCAAAATTAGCAGAGATTTGTGGGTTTTGTTTTTGGGAGGGGTTTTTCTATTTATTCTCTATCTATACCAAATAATCACACTTTAAACTGAAAGGTTGTTTGCAGTAAACTTTTACTTGAAGAGACACAAAACCCATATGGGGTTGAGCCAGGAAGGGCATCAAGCATAAAAATGTGCCAAATCGAACATCCAGAGCGGCCTGCTGTGGTGACTCCTTGTGAGTAAAGGAGGAGCAGAAAGTAGCTTTCTTCAGGTAAACAAAGGAAAGAATAAAATGAGTACAAACAAACCACTATTTGGTTTGTTATTAAATGTAGAAAAAAAAATCAAAGCTTTCATAATAACAGAACCGTGTTGAAATTGTCCTTCATCATAAATCTGTAACTGTAATGTTGTCGCCTGCTTTGTTTCTCCTGTTTCTTCCCTCTTGATGACAAACTGAAGCGCTCTATCTTGATTGACAGAGCTCCCTCTGCTGGCCAGGACCGCACCCTGCAGTAAATGCTGCTATTGTGGTTGTAACAAAGGAGCAGAGCCAACAAAGCTGAAACACACACAGAGGAAACACAAAGGAAAGCATGCTTCCCTTTGTTATCATCTCAGCGTGTTATTTTAAAACAGGCACAGTTGCGACATTGCTGCTGCTGCTGCAATTTAAACAGACACAGAGTCGGTGTATTAACTGAACTGGGAGCAAATTGCTGATATTCAGTCCTGCTTGCTTTATTGCTTTACTTTGATATAAACAGTTGTGTCAAAGTGGTAGCAACTTAATGTGAAGATAATGCTGAAAGTATAAGACCATAAGACCGCTCTGGGGTCCTGCTCGGTGGAGAAATAAATGTTCTTGTTCTGGTGCCTTTCAAAAAACACAAAAAGGGGGGAAAAGCAGTCACCCTAACCCTGTGCTTTTATTTTTTGTACTGAAATTTCAACACTTTTTCTTCTTTTTTCTTTATCACTCCAACTTTCTGCATGTCCTCCTTAACCACATCCACGAACCTCCTTTGTGGTCTTCCTCTTTTCATCCTGTTTGGCAGCTCTATCTTCAACATCCTTTGTCCAATAAATTCACAACACCTCCTTTGCACATCTGCAAACCATCTCGGCCTCGTCTCCTTAATTTCATCTTCAGTCCATATATCATAGTGGATATATATATATATATATATATTGCTGACAGCAAACTGTCGGAAAATAAAGCCAATGTGTAACAAAACTGCAGTTCCTCTACTATCCACTAGAGTCTGGTCCCAAAAGTGCACCCTCTCCAGCGACTCTCATTCTAAAATGCCCAAATTTACAGCGGAAAGAAACATGTTAACAGCTAGGTTTCTGCTCCACACCAAGTGGTTTTTTTTTTAAATATATTATTCATCCATCTGAATGCTGGAATTAGAAAAAAAAAAAGAAACATCTGATTAAAAAATCTCCACTAGAAACTACAAGAAGCCATCAATTGATCAGATCCACACAGAGTGACGGAAAAACAGCAAGCATCATCAAGCAGCTACACTTCAGTACCTGACTAGCCAGGTCCACAGATTTGAGTGGGAAGGGGGGCGGGGTCCTTTCGTAGTCCATAAGTATGCTGGATGAGGACCTGGGCTAAACTAGCGTGCCATTTATTTGAAATTCATACATCAAAAACTGCTCAATAAAAGGCCTTTTTCAGACATTCTGAGAGATATTTGTAGACGGGGGACTTCAGATAACAGACACCGGAAATATTGATGAGTCTGGTTGCTCTTGACCTTCAGCTGCTTTCCTGTGCTACATCACATATCGTTCACAAAAGGCTCTTGCAACCTTGTTTTAACTGCCGCTTCACAAACCAGTGTCTGTCTATGAGTTTATCCGTTCTCAACAGACAAATTGTTGCTTCTGTGGAATCACACTTTTGTCCAAACTGTTGTCTTTTTTCCCCCCACACATCCCTTTGTTGCACATTGCCATGCTTTTGCTCAATGTTTTCCAGGATTTCACTGACCTGATGTCAGTTATCCTGTGAGATAAATTTCCCTGTGGGAAGTGCAGCTTCTCGGTGTTAATGCGTGTTACTATAAAAGTGAGATCTTACTGTTTCTGCAAAAGAGTTGTGGTACCTTTCAGTACAGATAACAGATTAAGTCCAATCCTCAGTACTGTAAACAGAAACAGGAGATTATGTGGATCCATGAATTATTATTACACTAATTATTTTCTGACATATTATCTGAACTCTAGTTTTTCTTCACATTGAATGTTTCTGAAAATATCCCTCTGGACTCAAGCATTTCATTTTATTCCATACATGTATTTAAACTCAACAGGACGTGGCTTCATCTAAATCGTAGTGTTTACTGCATGACAGAAAATACTGCTTATCATTCGATAGGGCAGATCCCATTCCCACAAGTAATCCTGGTCTAATCTGACCATCTTCCATTGCTCAGTATCCCATAATCTTTCCAATCCACATCCCTCCTTTTTCTATATCACTATACCATAATCTATAAAAATGCCTCCCTCCCCCTCCAAACATACATAGGATTTACACAAACCATGTAAATCCTATGATAAGGCTGTAATCTGCAACTCTATAGTCTGGCACATGAAAGCAGCATGCCGGGTACTCTTTGCTGTCTGATGGAGGAATCAAAAACACACATGCACAAATGAACAACACAACATCCAAGAAAAACACACATTGAACTGAATCAACCAAAAAAACTTAGGTTGACAAAGCTACTTTTGAATTTAAGTTACCCAGAAGTTGAGGGTGTTGCACACTGACAACCAGCTTTGACTGCAAGGTGATTGCAGAGGTTGTCTGGCAGAAGGCAACCTTTCTGCAAACAGTTGCATTCTGACTCAGACTGACTGCAGTCACAGATTTCCGACATGATGCCATCAGTCTGAAACAGACGGTTATTTTTAATGAGAAGAACAAGTGACTCGACTCACCTGGCTGCCAGCTGGTTTTATTCATATTGACATGTATAAGCTGTAAAATGAAGGGATAAGGGCCGCTTAGTCCAAAGTTTTTGAGCCTCTGATACTCAAAAAGCCTTATGAGTATGAGGCACCAGCAGTAATCTCTTCTCTAAAGACTCAAGAGAGCAGCTGGAAGTGTTGGTCAGTAAAAGTCCCGGGATGTATGGAAGTGCCATACCATTCAAAACTGAACTACTAGAGATTAATTGAGATAACATTATTATATTTTGTGCATTTTATTTCTCATTCTGGATCCGTTGTAAGAACTGTGGTGATACACAGACTTTTCCTTCACTAAAATTATCATATTGGTACTTTTTGTGATTTTTGGTGATATATTAGCAAAGCTAACGACTGCCTATGAAGCTTCAAAGAACTGTAGAGATTGGCTCACCAGATACAAAAAAATGTAAATGTAGGTGGAAAGGTGTGATTGTCAGGGACAATCCAGGGCATGTTACCAACACTTTAAAGTAATTATCAAAATCTGATGGTACCTTTCTGCATTTATAATTCCATTAAATTAGACAAGATCCTCAAGACCACTGGCTAAAATGCAGCTCAAATATGATAATCAGGGATACATCATATGACTGTATTTTGAGGAGACTCAAACCATAAATGATAGGAACTCCTGCTTTAGTGTGATTATATAACGTGTGTGTATGTGTGTTTAAAGAAGTGAGAGTGGTAAGCTGTCTCACAATTTATGGATTTTAGACCACACGTACACAGTGAGGATGAGTGAGGATAATCCTCCAAAGCCTCCAGGACACCATCTGTACTATAGCTTAAAAACCTTTTTTAGTTTATGCTGCAGTGGGCCACTAGAGGGCACTGTAGGCTTGTTTAAAAAACACATTAGCCACCACTGATTGACAGAGCGATTTCCTGTGGGGGCAGGATATACCAGAAATCACAGAGCGGGGTGAGCAGACGCTAAGGCGCATAGTGTGTAGAGGTTGGTAACTTACTATAGAGTCAATCGCTACAGACCTCCAAATTTAATGTGTCTTTCACATTAGCTCAAGCCCTTTCTGTTCAGACATGACTGAAGATCAGTGCGCCAAGCAAGGCCTATAAAGACGTGGATGAGAGAGTTTGCGTGGGAGAACTTAACTGGCCTGCACAGAGTCCTTACCTCAACACCTTTAGGATGAATTAAAGCAGAGACTCTGTTCATTCTGTACACAAATGAGTGTCGCAGTATATTCACAAAAAGGCACATCTTGAAGTTTGCTGATGACACAGTGATCGTCAGTGTTCTTGTGGGGGACGAGTCAGGCCATGGGCAGGCTGTAGATGATTTTGTGGATTGGTGTGATGAGTCCTTCCTTTCACTGAATAGAAGTCCTCTTGTGGCTCTTAACCTAGTGTTAAATATAAATATTTAGGTGTGGTACTTGACCATAAACTGCATTTTGAATCTCATGCTGAATCCACTACTAAAAATAAAATCAACAAAGACTGTTCTTTTTAAGGAAAATGGGATCCTTTAATGTCTCATCTGAGATGTTGTCCTTGTTTTGTAGAAGTTTTATTGAATCTGTGATGTCTTTTTGTATCACTGCCTGGTTCGGTAACTTGACGGTGAAGATTAAGAATCGGTTGGGACTTCTGGTAAAAACTGCTAGCAAAATTTCAGGGCACTGGCAAGATGGACTTTTTGCCATTTATAACATAAATGTGCTTAGGAAGGCTCATTCTATTGTTAATTGTTTGAACCATCCACTTCACAGTGAGTTTGAGTTCTTGCCTTCTGGCCGCTGTTTTAGAGTACCACCGAGGAAGACCAAAAGGCTCCAGGTTTCTTTTATTCCTACTGGATCCAGTCTCCTTAATGGCAAATAACCGTCCTGTGACTTTTTATTACTATTATTGCCATTATTATTTGATATTATTGTTTTGTTTACTGTTATGTTGCCTGGTGCTAAACTAATTTCCCCCTGTGGGACAATAAAGACTTTGAATTGAATTGAGACTGTGAGCCAGCAAATCTTCCCATAAATACTCCGAAACTATAAAAGAGACTTCCCAGAAGAGTTGAAGCTGTTATAGCTACAAAGGGTGGGCTATGATTATATTAAGCCCCATGTGTATGTAGCTATTTAGAAACCATAGAAACTTTATTATTAGGTAATAAAAATGTGTCACTGTTATCAGTGATAGAAAAAAACTCCAGTTGACACTGATTTCAGATATGACCACAAATTAAAGTGTAAATTGTGAACTTGAACAAAAATATGTAACATTTATTTCAGGAAAACTCTGGTAAACAAAAGGAAATAACCTCAAGCTGGAAAATCAGAAGAAGAAGTAGTGCATGCCAACATAGTGAGACCTGCATAGATTATAACTGAGCCTAAAAGCTAAGGTAGTGCTTGACTTAACTAACGTAGAATCTACATATGCCTCATTTACCTACATAAAACCTCCTCAGAGCATCATTGCAATCACTCACACTCAAAACACACTCAAAAATTTTATAGAATCTGGTCAAATCTAATTTGCTTTAGTGGTTTAAATTCAGTTTCCACCAAGCATATTTTCCTTATTAGAAATGACTGTTTATGAGGGCCAATTGTCTTTTTTTGGTACTCTAGTAACCAGAGGTAAACCGAAGGTTGGAGGTGGAGATTAGTACTGCAAAAGGGATCGGGTGATTTGTAAAGTTTCACCTGATATTTTTAAGACACCAATAATGGGGTGATTTGGAGGGTAAAATCAGCGAACATAAGCAATATCTTTTTGAGGTGAAGTGATAAAAGCTGCCTCTGAACTTTACATTTTGCGAATATTTTGTAGGTTATTATTATTTATAAGATAATGATGATAAACGTTGGTTGTAGGGGCACTGACACATTATAGAATCACCACTGCTCCTTTTCCAGACTTAAGATTACATCAATTACAAGAAACAATCCAAGTGTTTTCTAGTTTTTTATAATGTAACTTTAATATCTTTGGGTCTTATAATAGCAGTAAAACAAAACAAAATGTTTTTAAGATGTAACCTTTAACTACCTTTATATGATTTTGGCAAAAAAATAAAATAAAATAAAATCTAATAACCTACCATTGCTGACAATAACTCACTTCCTCTCACTTTTCTAATTCAAAGTAGGGACTGCAAGCACCTAAACATAAGTAATTATTTCTGGGTGTTTTTGTGCTATTCCAATACAAATGCAGGGTTCTCCTCACCTCTTCCTCCTTCAGACAGAAACCAACCATAGGAGGAGGGATGTGTGGATTATCTGTGCTCCTCAGCTGCTGACAGACAGCTTTTGCAGATCCCTGCTTTGCTGAGTCTAGACTTGCTGGCCTCTATTCATAGCTCCATATTGGACTACATCTCCTTGGCTCAAGCTGCTAATGCACACAGACTTAAACACAAACACAGTGACTCCAGTTAATCTGAAATTACACTTTCACTAGCCACATCCTCCTCCCGTCAACTGTCCTCTGTGGAAAATCCCCATCAGATTTTAGTAATGGTGTGAAAAGTTTCATGTTTTATGTCCCTGGAGGTTAAAGAGGGTGCTCATATCCATTTTCTCTACTGTCCTTTCCCCGCTGGAATAGCGCGGAGGCTGGAGATACTGTACCGGTGTAAGGTCGAGGCAAAGTCATGAGTTACAGGTCTTTCAGTGATGCGTCATCATGACGTTGTCGTCGTCTTCGTGCATGTAGAGCTGCGTCACGACACGGACGTGCGAGATTTTTTTCACTGCCTTGTGAAACATTAGCTTCATGTCCTTCGACTGCTTCCTTGGGATGCAAATGCTGGTGCTGAGAGGAGGAGGAGAAGTGATCAAAGGGGGAAGAAGAAGGAAAGATGAACAGAAAATTAACTCAAGATGGGAAAAGATTACCTCTTCTAATTTTGGAATTAGCTTCAGCTATGAGTAAATTATTACAAAAAGAAAAGATATAAAAGAATGTTTAAAGAAAAAACTAAACATATTGGGGAGTAAACCTCTTTAGTTTCTCGCTATCAGTTAGATAATAAAATCACTAACTGTTACATGGGAAAGTGTGAAAGAGCTATAGTCAAGTAGTGATTAGCATAGCTTAGCTTTAGGTCTGGAACCAGAACAAAAACTGTTTTATTAATTAAAACAGCCAAATAGATGACTTTTCAAATTTGGGCTAAAATTGCATATCTTTTAACTTCTGCATAGCCTAGCAGGTTTTTTTTTTTTTTTTTAGCTCAGTTTAGCTAACCAGATCATGGTTTGTACTTTTTACTGTACAGATATATGTAATATTAATCTGATCTTTTTATGTTAAATAATTCCTTTAAAGGTACTTTATGTAATTACCTTCTGCAAAATCTAGTTACTAAAATGTGTTGAGATGTTTTTGGGTGTGTACTGCTGCTTTTTTAACTTTAACTAGCTACACCTGTTTCCTTATGGAGGTTTTAGCCTTTGTTAGGCTGCCATTTTTAAAAGCAATGTGCTCCTAATGGTTTAATTTGCATTCTAAAATTACCAACTGGTAATACATGAGAGTATAGCCCAACCCCGGTTAAACCTGTATCTATATATATATTCACCACAGTAGAAACTTTTAAGCATGAAGTTTAAGCATGAAGTAACTGTTTCTTCACAGTCTCTTGATGGCTTTAGTTCATTTTGGAAGGTTTTAAACCATTTTGAAACACATAAATTTAAAACAAGTACAATCATGCGAAACAGAAAGTTTTTACAGGAAATCCTGCAAAAAACTAAGAACACCCTTACTGCTTCCAACAGGAAGTATCAGCCAGGTGTGAACATAAAAGCAGAGGTTTTGGCAGTTTGGTGGTCTGGAGTATTCAGGTACTTGTTAGCACATTGCCATTGTCTTCCCAGGAGTGGACGTCCCAGCTAATTCACCTCAATGTCAGCTTATGTTCAATGTTCAAAGAAACTACAAAAAATCAAAGAGCTACATCTCAGACTCTACAGGCCTCAGTTAGTTAAAACTTAAGGTCCATGACAGCACAATTAGAAAAAGACAAGTGTG
Organism: Hemichromis elongatus; assembly: GCA_015108515.1. Taxonomy (NCBI): domain Eukaryota; kingdom Metazoa; phylum Chordata; class Actinopteri; order Cichliformes; family Cichlidae; genus Hemichromis; species Hemichromis elongatus. The sequence continues at coordinate 61,322 of VUQR01013049.1, read as the reverse complement.
GCTTATTTGGAAGAAGACACCTTTTCTCTAAAAAGAATAACTGAAGTTTCCAAAATTGTATCTGAGTAAACCACGGGAACAGATGAGACCAAATGAGGGTATATTTGGCCATAATGTACAGTGCCATGTTTGGAGAAAACCAAACTCAGCACATTAGCACAAACAACCTCATACCAACTGTCAAGCACGGTGGTGGAGGGGTGATGATTTGGGCTTGTTTTGCAGCCACAGGACCTGGAAAGCTTGCAGTCACTAAGTTGACCATGAACTCCTCGGTATACCAAGGTATTTTAGAGGTGTCAGGAAATCTGTCTGACTGATAAAGTTTGGCTCTATATGGGTAATGTAACAGGACAGTGACCACAAGCAAAACATAGATTTCACACAACTGCATAGACCCCTGTGAAAGCCTTCTTTTTCACATGACTGTACAATTAACAAAAAGAAAAAAGGAAGTAAACATTGTAAATAGCATCAATGCAGACAAGGTCATAAATGCAACAAATATAAAGACATTCGTGGTGTTTCCTCAGTACATAGTCAATTTAGAGGTGCAATGATGACAAAAAAGCACCTGCATTGCAAACATGTATGAAGAAGCACCATGACAAATCAGAGTTCACATTTCAGCCCAGGTCAGTTGGTGTCAGTACGTCACCACATTAAAAGAAAAGCTTGCTTTGGGAATATTTCCCTCTGATGGGGTAAGAACCTTAAACAGATAAAAAAAAATTTAAAAATTAAGTTTATGATTAGCTCAAACATTTCGAGTGACAACATTGATTTAGTGAATAGTCCGCATGTGACATTTTCATTAAAAAAAAAAACTTGTAAAGTAGAAGAACTGAGTTTTGTCAATGATAAATAAGAGGACTTTTTATTTAATGGCCAAAAAACCCCACATCTCTCCCTTGAACTGTCTTTAGATGTTGCCATTTTTGTTTGCATTTACTTGGCACTTGACAGACTTCAAAATCTCACAGGAAATCTTTAGTTTAAGCTGCAATAAACTTCACATCAGATATGAGTAACGGTAAAATGAATGAACAGAATAAATGTATTTAAACATTAGATATCCTAACCACTTTTTCATGTCTGCAGGATTTTTTGTATGATCAATAATTCTGAAGTAATAAAGATTGACATAATTAATTAGGCCCCAGTCAAGGCTTAACAAATTGGAAATCGGGACCATAAGTTTCTTCTTTTGAAACATGCTGGTTTCACTGCTTTTTAAAGTTTCATTACTGCTTGGTAATTTGTTAGAAAGTGTTTGCAGTTACAAGTTGATGACTTCCATGTAACTATGGGTTGCCGACCCAACTATGGGTAACCATGGTAATCTGGTAGTGACCAAAGCAATCACAAGGAGGTTTTTGGCAGAGCACCATCTTTAGGACCAGCTAGCAAGCTCCGGCAACCGCTCAACAGCTGGTTAGGGAATACACAGGCCTTTATTTTAAAAAAGTTTAACGAGCTATTGTACCAGATTACCATTTTTATGACAAGCTGCTTCTTGTTGTGGCTAAGATTTCTTGCGTAACTTTGAAGGTGTCCCATTGAAGATGCAATTCAATGCAAACAAACCGCACTGAGACAGTTCATTCCCCAACATGTTTGCCCAATGATGAGTAACGTTGCCAACCAAGCCAGTAATGTTATACATTTTTTTATAATGCATAACATTACCTCAGTTTTTCTTCTTTGCAAGTTGTTCCTGTTGTTGTTTCTCGGCTTTCCGTTTCTTGTACTGGGCTATCTCGGCCATCTGCAGCCCATGGGCCATTTGCCTGTTGAGATGAAGTGAACAGCGTGATGACAGCACACAGACACACGCACATAGTGATGGCTCGACTTTCTCTCCAAGGAACAGTTTAGCTGACAGGTGGATTTATAGTAATAGCCACTGCTTAGGTCCACCAATTTATCCTGTAATGTTAGCAAAGGAGCTTGTCTGTATCATGATAAAGGCTTAAGTCGTGTGCACACTTTAGTGGACAAGGCACACCAAGCCATTACCAACAAACTCACAGCTGTAAATGTGACAACTTCTACAAAACTAGGTACTCCAAAAAGCAAGCGTTATTTTTTAAAATATCTTAAATGACCTAAATGTACTATAAGTTGAAAGTTGTGGTTTTGTGAGTAGCAGTAACACGGTTGCATTATTCAATTGCTACAAAACCTCAAAGAGAAGACGTTGGGCGGGATGGCTGGGTGTTTAACTGAAACATGAGCGAGCACTAGCTATTTTCTGATGGACACCTGCAGTCAGTGTTTTTTCTCCTTTTAACTCAACTGTTCATCCAGTTTTTTTTGCATCTAAACCTAACCAAACACATTGGACAGAAAACAGCCTAATAAACAGCTGCATTAATAATTGTGTTTCACTTTTCAAATTTGATGAGAAATGACATTTAAAAGTATGTTTGGAGCAACTCAGTTCCCCTACTTGCTTTTCCAACCATAATCTAAACACTGTTCTCATTTTTTCCTTTTTAAAAAGTTTCTTTTGCTTTCTTTGCTTGGACTTTCTGACGGTTCAGGTTCTCACATTTAAACTAGAGTTTTAAGAAATTTGCGAAAGGAATCACAAATAGAGGATGGGTCTGAAATCACAGTGTAGGTAACAATGAGACCTTTCATGAGCCTAAATGTGTTTTGACTGATCCCACATGATGATATGACTCTTTAAAATACACGTTTTGAAGTTTTCTCCAGTGAATTATCAGAAATCAGATAGAACATCCCAGGGTAGCAAAAGTAATTTCTGTTCTTCTGCATCAGAGACATTAAATTGGTGCAGTTTTGCAGTTGAAATTATTTTATGTCCCATGATGATACTCACATGTGGTTAGAGAAAACAATCTTAGTGGAGTGGGTGTCATAATTTGTGTAAGTTAGAATGAAACGCAGCTGCAAATACATGTAGGAAAGGGAGGCCGAAAAGGTTAAATCTTTGCTGTCCGTTTTTGAAGGAAGCAGCTTTTAAAGAAAATTTGAAGTTCACACTTTTGATATGTCTGCGGAATTATTTATAATAAAAATGGACAATGGTTGGGGTTTTTTTGTTTTGGGTATTTTTTGTGTGCTTTAGTTGTCATTCATAACAAGCTGAGATCATTTATTTTGAAAATCTGATATATTTCTGTAAACTTTCCAGAACAAACCAAGAGCTGCTATACTGAAAATTACCTCTAAATTAATTGAATCCTGTTTTAGTCTTTAAACAAAAACAACAGTAGCTCAAAAAGTAAGGTAGGGTGTGGTGAACTGCACTTCTTACTATAATGATCCTGGCAAATGTCTCTACATGTCTTTATGCAAGTTATTTTGTCCTCAACAACTGGGCCAATCTTCACAAAACTTTACACAAACGTCATCACCCATACAGCAATTAATGACTGCATGTTTTTTTTTTTAAGTTTTATTATTAGCCTGAATTATTTGGATTTTCTTATATATTGTGTTTATTTCATCATCCCAAATGCAATGTTACATTCCCCATTTGTGTTTGTCTCATGTGTTACATTCAACAATAATCATCTGTACATAACTTAACGGTCAGTAAAATTTGTGTCTGTGAGAGAATTTTGTTCGAGTTATCACTAAAAATAGAGAGAAGATGAAAAAGCATTGCAGGCCTAACACAAACTGCCCATAAGGTGGGTTTTATCTTTTATTTTTAAGGCAGGCAGTACTGGGACATCTAAATGGGTGCATGATGAAATTTGAGCAATGGCACGGTGTGGTTGTTTTTACACTAAACAAGCATGAAAATGGTTTTTAGTGGATGGACCAGTGCAGGACTCAGAAAGTTAGACAGTGTCGGGTGCAAACAGTTGAGGGTAAAAAGGAAGAGACAAAGTAACACAGGAGAAGGAGAAAAGTCACTTATCCCTACCCAGACTTGAGTTCTGGAGGAACAGGCAGGGGTTTGGTAAATCCATCTCTCCCCACGAGCCAGTAGGTCTCCTCTATTCCTTTCCCCTGAGAAAGATATGGAAAGAAACTTAAAGAGGCTGTATTTCCACCTTATCTGATCATAATGGTGAAAACCGTATTATGTGTTTAAGGGCTGTACCCGGACTTCTGTCCTTCCTCTCAACTCCAACTTGTAGCCAAGATTTAGGTCATGGAGGACCTTCACTATACTCTGATGAACATGGATCCTGTAAGCTGTAACAGATACATTTTTAGCAGATACATTTCCAGGTGAAAAAACGTGACTTCACAACCAAAGTACAGATTCCTGTCTGGCTATTTCATCCATCTGCTGATTTTTCCGTTCGTAGATTAGCAACTTACGCATCCCGCTGGACTCCATACGAGAGGCAGTGGTCACTGTGTCTCCAAACAGACAGTAGCGAGGCATGGTGAGACCCACAACACCTGCTACGCACGGACCTACAACACATACATACACGGCATGTCATCTTGACAATGTCTACTTGTTTAAATGCGTTGAGTTGCTGCCACATGATTGGCTGATTAGATATTTAACCTAACAAACTTCCAGTGAGTGACTAAGTAAATTGTTTTGTGATGAGTTTATGACTTCAATCGCTAGTTTGAAGTCTCACTGAAAATCATATAATCTTCGTTTTCTAAGTTATGGCTCAGTTTGGACTAAAAATAATAATAAAGGAGGGTCCTCTTTTACTCATGTCTACCTTGTTGACAGGTTGGCAACAGCCAAGAGGTTCAATTTGAGGCTTCAAAGGAAAAGGTCATGAACTAATGTGTGACATCAGAGTAGCTGTATCCATATTCTAAATGGTTAAAACTGGCCTTGGCTTTCTGGTAGGTTATCAATTTTTGTTCCAATAAAAATACTAAAAATCATTCACACATCATATATGCTTACATTTTAAATAACTATGAAATGTACATTACTTAAAATTACTCTACACTGACAACTGTACGACTAATAACCCCTCCTTTATATATTGCACTGATGCTTTAATACCTGTGTGAAGTCCTATTCGTATCCTCACTGGAACATCGGGCATGTGTCTCATTTTAAAGGTCCCCACAGCACTCAGAATGTCAAGAGCCATGTTGGCTATTTCTGCAGCGTGTCGGATGCCGTTAGGAACGGGAACACCTGACGCTACCATGTAAGCATCACCTATCGTCTCCACCTGGAGGAGATCAGAAAAGAACAAGCATCAATGTCCTGTGATAAGATTTAATACCTGAAGCCACAGTACGACTACATGAAAGATTATCACCTTGTAGACATCATGGTTTCCTATGATGGCATCAAACAGCGTGTAGAGGTCGTTGAGGAGATCGACCACTTCAATGGGTTCGCTGTTAGCTGAGATGGTGGTGAAGCCAACGATGTCACTGAAATACAGCGATACCTGGTCAAAATATTCTGGTTCAACTGTCCCGCCCACCTTCAAAGCCTCTGCCACAGACCTGGGAGAAAAAGGAAGAATAAGTGTCATTGTGGTCAAGTAAACAGGAGTAAAGAGCCAGGTTTCAAAAATTGTGTAAAGGTAACAGCATTGTCCTCATCTTTATACCATTTATAATAACTACTTACGGAGGCAGCATCTGTGTCAAAAGCTTCTCTGTCTTCTGTTTTTCTATCTCTAGCTCCTCTGTCCGCTCTCTGATTAACTCCTCCAGGTTAGATGAGTACTGCTCCAGCATCCTCAGCATAGAGTCAATGATGTTGGTTTTCTTCCCCTTGTTGATGTTTTTGAACTGGAAGGAGAACATCAACATCCTAAAAACCCACCAGAGTTCTCCAAGAAATATTGTTTCAAACATATTTTCTCAAAATAAAAATGTATATTTTGTAATAGTCAAACCTGGTCAAAGATCTCATCAAAGGCCGGCCGCTTGTCTGGCTGTTCGTTCCAGCACTGTTTCATCAGCTGGATACACTCCATTGGAGCATAGTCTGGGCTGACCACTGGACGGAACAGAGGAGGAGGTTTACGCAGCTTCTCTATTATTTCTAAAACACAGAGAAACACCAGCAGTTAAATCAGGATACCAGTATTTGTAAGTCAATTGATCCAGAAGGAAACAACTTTTATAGCGACACGGACACCCCTCTCTGCATGCAGTGATTTATTGAAACATCTGCAAACATACATAGAAATACAGTATATAAGAAAGAAACAGAGCTTGTACAGTTCTAACCAGCCTAAAGGTCAGTATTTATATCAACATAGCCTTAACTTTCTTAGTCAGCTTTTTTGTAACTTCTTTAAGTAGTCTCCAGGAATAGTTTTCCAAATTTCTTGATAGACATTTAAAGCTCTCTGCCTTTAAATAATCCCAAAAACACAATGTTTTCCTCTCTCCTGACCTCATATCTTTGGATTTTTTTTTTTAAATTCAACCAAAGAAATGGGAACAAATTAAGCTGCTAGTACCCAAGTACCCGAGGATACAATTTAAAATGGGTTCTTTGCTAGGTTGCATGTTATGTGTAGACACAAGTTCACTCTAGATTTTTGCCTGCTTGAGCCTTTAAATTGGAGGAATCTTTTCACACAAGAATCTAATCTTGTCAAGAATCGAAGATGTCTAAATTATGATTTCTAAGTTTGGACTTGTGCATTTCTACTAAATTTGGGGTGTTCATTAGTGTGAAGCTATTCTCTTGCCTTTATCAGACAGGTCCAACATGCAGAACGGAGGCCCTCTCACCACCACCTCCTGCATAATGATAGCAAAGCTGTACACATCACCGGGTAGAGTCCCATGAAGTCCCGCCTGGCCACTCCTCAGGATCTCTGGAGCTGTCCAAAGTAACTCTTGCACAAAGATAAAGGCATTGTTTTCAAAACAGGTTGATAGTGCTTTGTTCAATTAACTCTTCCTAATGCATAATTTGTCTCACCATCTGCATTTGGCTCAACATAGGGGAACCTCTGAGCCTCTAGGACCTCACTGTAGCCATAATCTGTAACCTTCAGGACAAAACGTCCATCCACTACACAGTTGCGAGACTTTAGACGGGTGTGAGACACTCCACGGTGATGGAGATACTTCATACCCTTAAAAGTATAACATTTTAAAACTCTTTGATCAATCCTGACTGCAGACAAGGATATGTTTCTTGTTTATAAAAATACCATAAAATACTCATGTTCCTCCTATCTGCTTCTAATCTACAATTCACCTTAATTAGATCCAGCAACAGAGATGACTTGAACATCCAGTCGAGTTTGACGTCATCATTTAGGAGCAGGTCCTCGAGGCTGCCTCTGGAGCAGAACTCGGTCACAATGGCGAATACGCCACAGTCATGAAAAAAGCCAAGAAAAGGGTTGACGTTCTCATGACGCATGTCCTTCATCTGCAGACAGAAACAGCTTGATTTTCACATTTTTGGGCTATAAGATCAAGGATTACAACAACAAGAAGGTATAACCGAATCTGTCTCTGCAACAAAACACCATTTTGTCAGCTGAGATCATCATACTCATGTTCATGGTGGCAGTAAGTGCACTGACTTTTTTTCTGGTTCTAGGTAACAAAATTTGATTTTTGGATATTGCTGAAGCACATATATGGCCTTATTTAACTCTTTATCTCACGAAAAGTCTACTGAGAGAAATCCCTGAAGCTGGAAACCCAGAAATTATTCTAGTGGATGCCAAACCCCAACTTTAATCGTGCATACTAAGGTGTTTTCAAAACATGTCATTAAGGGTACATGGGAGGTTATCAGATGTTGTCTTTATGAAGAAAGTAGTAACAATATCACGTACCAGTTCAAACACATCACTTGTTTTGGGATTGATGCTGCTAAACGTCCCATAAGGAAGTCTCTTCAGCCACGCCCAGTCCCCCTAGTTGAGAAAAACACCAAGAGCGCAAATACTTAGGTGTCTTTTTAAGATTTTAAGCCAAACCTGCTGCTATATAAAGTGATTGCATCCTTTAAATTTTACTAGTTTTGCACATCTATGCTGGACCATTGCTGCATGGGTTACATGGAGCAATCTGTGACTGTTTGATTTCTGTAGTTTCGAAACTATTGCACTGTAAATGGATGGCCTTGCCTCAAAAATTACAACGTTGGAGTTTTCATAGGTGGCTGGGGATTGGGTAGAGATTGTTGAGGCAAGACTGCGTTCAGACATGCTCTTCATGCCACTAGTCCTGCTGTCATCCAGACTCAGCTTCTACAGGAAAGAAAGTTTGTCTACTTTCAGTTGGTTTCAACTTTACATCATATAATATTATCAGTTTGGATGAATACAGGAAAATGTTAAATTAAGAATTCAGAATTCTATGTAGACAGAGGCTAACCTTGTTGCTAAGTGATGGGTTTATGAATGTGACATCAGCCAGTGTAAGTAAAATCTTGTTGGGACCTCTGACTAGCCGGATCTGATTTATCCGTCGCCTGATCAATGAGAAATAAAGTTAACCTTTGATGCATGAAGATATCAGAAAAACAGCTACATGATGATAAGTTCTTAAGTTTTTACCTGGAAAGATTTAATTTATGCTAATATTCCAGACCACTAAGGCTCAACATCATGTTTTAAGACATCTTTGTACCTGATGCAGTAAATTAGTGGCACAGCAACAATAAAGGCAGCAATCCCCCCAAGGAGCATGCTTATGGTTGAGAACAAATCCACTCCTGGAACAGAGAAGAAGAAGAAGTTGAAAAACAACTTTTATCTTTAAAAAGTCTATAATAAAATGCAAACATTCACTAGCTTAAATTGTCAAAGTTTCAATTTTAATTTTTAGCTTAAATAAAATTGTGAAGTAGATATGGCACTTCCAAAACTGGTACAAATACTTGTAATGACATTTTTTGCAACAAAAGGCAAACACTTTCTTGGAACTGCACATATTATTATATATTTGTTTGCGGTGTCATTTATCAAATCAAATCAAATCAAATTTTATTTGTCACATACACAATCATACACAGTACAATATGTAGTGAAATGCTTTGTTCAACTGCCCGTTACCTTAAATAAAAGACTACAAAATATGAGATACGAAATCAATCTTAAATATTGTAAATGTATACTGAAAAATTGAGAGGACAGATATCAATGTGGCATACTATGTATAGATGTGTGCTTGGTACTTGCCAAGCAGCAACCTATGGACTGACTAATAGGCAATTAAAATTGCAGTTCCTTAAATGGCCACAAGGAGCTGCCTTAATGAGTCAAACCCCATAGAGTCCTATGTTAAAATGTCCAAGCAGAAAAATACTAGTTTTAGTTTCTATTAGCTAATTCCCTCAAAAACTATTCTAAGGGTTGGGGTTTTTGTGTAACTCAACTGTTTATTTGTTATTTCATTATTTTATTATGGCTTAAAATTATGCCTTTTTAGGAAACTGGTGGGTGTCAAATAGGCTAGTTATTTAAGTAACTAAAACAGACTCTTGAATCTGCTGTATTTGTGGTGTTGGTGCCTTTTAGGGAATCTTTACTGCAATAATCTGACAAATAAGAAGGTGTCTGCTTTGGTATTAATTGTTAACAGGTCATTTAAAAAGTCCCAGTTTTATTAAGAGAGATTATTAGTTTGCTTCAACTACTACTACTTCTTCTTAGCATGTATCTCTGCCTGTGTGATGCACCCATTCAGCATTAAAACATCACTCAGTGATGATTTACCTTTCTATCAACGCTTGCTAGTGTTACCTGTTATACTGGGACTCCCGCCTTTCCTCTAAAAACGGTTACCTCTGGCTCCACAGTGGTAACCCAACGGGTGACGTCAAAGTTGCTACATCCTCACCTCCTGAGCAGATGACTCCTGGAGTAAACCAGCATGAGGCATCTTTCTTGGGTCCATAACCTCGAGGGAAATGGATGTCTTTACCCAAGAAACGGACCATACCAATCTCCATGTCGATCCTGTCATTAGTCAGTTAGATCAGTTGTTAACTTTGAAAGGTATCTGCACTTGAAAGGCATTACTTTGACTCTCCTTCCTTCCTTCCTTCCTTCCACTAAGCATGTGATCTCAGCTTTTAAGTACCTGTGTGTTGGCTTTAGCTCCCAGGATATTCCATCTGTGTCCAGTATGAGGTATTCCAGCAGAGCTGCTCCAGACTCATTAGTTTTAATTGGGTGGCTGAAGCCCTGCAACAAAAACGCTGTCTTTTTATCCTTTGTAAAGACCTTTCTAATTTTATCATATAGGCTGTTCTATTTTATTAAATAAATAAATACAGAAATTCATTATATTACAGCACTAACTATTGAGAAAAGTAACTTTTTAGAGTTATTTTGTGCACTAAACCAGCTTCAGAAACCGAAACAGATGGAAAGCACACAACAGCAGCAAGGAGTCAGGCATAAACAAAGTAGACCCAGTACTGTGTCTCATTACCTGGAAGTCTAAGTTGCGGCTGTGTCGTGCCAAATTTCCTCCAGACATCCACTCACTGGACTCCCGAACCTGATGCACTGCATGAGCCATGAAGACAACAGAGTTGTAGATGGTTCCAAACAAAGGAGATACCTACAGCACACACAAAGATGCCAACCTTAGCTGCTTTGCTTAGGCAATCACTTCAGTAAAAAGACAATACTTAATGTATTAAAATCTCTTTCTGTGCATCACCTGCTGGGGTTTCAACGTCCTTGCCACCTCTCCTCTTTCCATGGCCTCTCTATAAGCCTCGTAGAACGACACCCGGGGTGAGTCGATGGTGACAGTCAGCACGGCGTCATAGGCCCGTAGCAGTTTGTTGTTTCTCTTCAGAGATGGGTAGGTGACATTATGGTAGGGCAGACTGTAGAGCAGTGTGTCATAAGGCAGAAATACTAGAGAGCCATCGATCATCTGCATATCGTAGGCCATTTCCAGTAAAAGCCTCTGGGCTGTGCCACCAATCAGCACTGAGTGCATGCAGAGGATCACAACTGGGATGAGAAATGAGACAACATCAGGATTTGACATGTTTCATCAATGACTGACATTGTCTTTATGTGTGAAAAAAGTAAGTCTTTCTACTGATTGACAAAATTATTAGCCAATATGCGTTTTCTTCATCTTTATAATCAAATTGAGCTCAATTAACAAAATTTCACATTGTACTCAGTCTGACCTGACACTAGCAACTGAGTCCTTCCTAATCAGGAAAATGTTTCTTAAGGTTATAGCACAAGCAAAGGGAGAACTGTTTTCTTGTAGACCTAAACAACCTGAATTTTTTTATGCAACCACAAGGGTTTCATCAGAAATGTAAGTTTAATGTACTTCCTACTAACCCAAATGCATAAAACCTCATCTATATATTCCTAATCCACTAGTGTGCAAGGGTCCACTCAGGTTCAAGTGACATACATTTCATCATCAGATGGTTAGTGCAAGGATCCATGCAGATGATAACAGGAATGACTACTTGACCATTGCCTATCCAGCTGAGAGCAACTGAGTTTAGACTTAAATAAATGTAAATGAATACTGACCTCGTATTTCACCCATCTTGCGGACCTTGGTGAGAGCTCGTCTGATACCGTGAGGTGTGTTCTCCATAAAAGTGACCAGTCTGACTGGCATGCCATGGCTCCTCAATGCATCAGCCACCTGGAGATGATAGAGAAACATGGCCTAGACCAAACTTCAAAGATTGATAGTGTTGGCTTTATGATCAGGCATTTGATGTTGTAACTCTTCTAGGCATCTAGGCAGCATTCAGAAATCTGTGGCTGTTTTTGGAATCCAAATGTGAAAACAAGGGAATTCAAACCTTGGTTGCTGTTTCCATCCAGATGTCCTCAGAGGAAGAGATGATACCAATGTGAGCCCACCTGAAGTAGCTCATGACACTAAGTAGGACCCAGGTAGGTCTTGCCATTGAGCGAGCAAAAGTCGGATGGCTCCGAACATCATCCAACTCATAGCCAACACATCCCCAAGGAAACAGTGCCTGGAAGATTAATGTAGACAAGAAAAAGATTTTGTAACAAGACAATATCACAGCAAAATATGAGTAGTTTTTCTTCCTATTGTGTTAAAGATGGGTGGTAGATATATCCCAGCTTACTTTATTCCAGCCTTTGCTCAGCATTGAAGCAGCATCACAGTAGCCTGGGTTAGCTGGGCCAATGTACCCTGAAGCTTTGGTGTGGAAACCCACAAATGCCTCCAGTGCCCTGGATGTCTCACATGGCTCCTGAAAAAAAAAGGTCAATAATCCAAAAATAATTACTAAAACAAACCAGCCAGAAAGTATAAAAGGTAAATTAACTTGAAACGGCCATTCATCATCATTCATTTCTTTCATGCAGTGTATTGCAGCTAAATCATATTTGCGAGGATATAGATTTGTTCAGAAAGAACAAATCTTGGCTAGCTTGTTGTTTCCAGTGTTTAAGCTACTCAAAAGCATAGCAATCTTTAGACTACTGTTGCTAGCTAAATAAGCTAACTTAGGTTTATGTAACAAAGTTTTCCTAGCGGAGTAACCCCTAAATTTTAATTTGATTCATGTATATCAGCAAATATAATGCTAGTAGTGAATCATGTGTGGAGCTTAGGTCAGTTGTGTACCTGCAGCACTGCATACTCAAATGTAACAGCATAGGACAGCGAGGCGTCCTTGTTGATGCGATTGACGGCGAGCTGTGCTGCCACACTGGGGAGGGCCTTGGCAAAGAGAGGGTCACATCCCCAGGGCCCCACCACTCCAACCCGAAACCAAGCTGCCTGGGTTGGACAGGGCAGTAAGCACAGGGAGGCCAGGAGGATGAAGAGGAATCTCAACAGGCCACAAAAGGAAAGGGGTGTGAGAGAAGGAGGAAGATTTGGAGTGCAGCAACATGGATTTAAGGAGGAAGGAGGATGAGTTGAAGGAGATGAGTGAATTAGAGAAGCCGAATAATAAAGGCAGACATCAGGAGATGATTCTGGTGTCTTCTTCCATGTCTGAGGTAAGGAGGTGAAGGCACGGCGCTGCTGTCGCATCTCAAGGCTCACAGGAAGGTGGCTGATGAACGTCTGAAAGTGAAAGTGTTGCTTCCCTAAAATTTAAATGAAGGAAAGAAAGAAAAGCCTTGAGCCCGTTTTCTTAAACAACATTCAGCAAGCAGCAGGGAAATGTGACACCCTGTTTCCATCTAGATTGTCTTTTTAGAGGTTTGAGGATATTAGATTTGAGTCTCATCAAGTTTAGCTTTGGCTTAGCGGAAATATTGATACTTTTGTGGGATAATAACAATCCTTTTCTTACTCTTTTCAACTCATAGAGCTGTGACCTAAATAATAACGTCTTGCTTGAGAAATGGTGATATAACTTATAAATATGTAAGTTGCTGTAGAAATAAGAGTTATCTGAATTCTGGGTGTAAATAGATGAAAAATTTGAGAGAAAAAAGAAAAGTATTAGATTAAATTAAAAAGAAAGAAACAATTCATTCACAAAGACAACCCTCTTTTTGAATATCGCTTGAACCTACTGAGCCGAGGAAGTCTGATCTTGTAGTTTTGTGTACAGTTTCATTTTAAAATATCACTTCCTGTGTTTTAAATTTGCGTTCCTGTTTTCCTCCCTGCAGACCACTAATTGGTTTCAATTGTTTTTTGTTTCGGAGATAGTTCTCTTCTTATTCCTGTTAAGTCCTTATTGTTTGTTTGTGAAGTCTGTGTCTCTCAGTGTTTTGGTTTGTTTAGTTTTTTTCTTCCATGATTATTCTTTTTTTTTTTAGCTTTGCACTTTCCTTTGCTCATAGTTTCTTTGCCTGCTGGCCAATAGGTTTCATTAAAATTTACAGTTTTTCTTCGTGCATCCATCCATCAAACCTTACATCTGCAGGTGTTTAATTCAGAACATTATATTCATTGTTTTCTTTTTCTTTCTTTTAAAGATGAATTAAATGAAGTAAGCATTATATCCTCAAATATTTGAGGAAAAAAAGATCTCTAAAAACAGCTTAAAAGTAAATTTAATTAATTTGCAATTAACAAACCTTTGTAGGAAAAATTGCCAGAGGGATTCCAGAGTCCATGTTTTACAGTGTAACAAAATAAACTGTACATGCAATTAGGACGTCCAGATGTTCACACATGTGGATTTGGTTTGCAAAGTCTGCAAGCGGTGGAAATGATCGTTTTTTGGAACTTAAAGCTTCTGCATTTTTAAATTTACTGGATGCTACTCTATGCTCTCAGATTTCTTCAGGGAATTTATTCTGTACTACTTTTCCATGATGTGAGTTTTTATTGTCTGAAAGCTGTTATTACTTGGTTTTCTACACACTATTTTAAATTTCTCTTCAACTAGTTTAGTTAGTAAAAATTCCAGTACCAGATATTTGAGTTTTAATGCAACTTTCCCTGAATGCATGCGAACAGTTTATCAGGTTGGTACAACAGGATTATCTGGTGTGACCTTGTCCACACCTGTACTGTTTCATAATCCTTTTGTCAAATTATCATCAGTGCTATGAACACAAAAAGACCAATCCAAGTGGCCTGGCTTTCAAATATCTCATATTTTACTATGTTATAACAGCATTCTAGTACTCAGATTTTGCAGATTATTGGTGTATACATTTTTCATTTTTATACTCATTAGTTTCCTGAAGGAGGAAGTGCTTGAAACATTTTAAGGAAATAAAATTAGAATTACCACCACCAGCTGGGGCCGATTCATTATTTAAATATATTTTATTTATTTATTTATATTTTATTTTATTTTCAGTACTTTACTATGAAAAGGTATTCCTTGTTATGCCTGTCATTGTTTTTATTTTTAGGTTACTTACCATGCTTTGGTGAGAGGAACGAGAGGCAAATCTTCAGCACCAAACTTCCACGTTTACGACTTGTTCCATCTTCTCCTTTTGTTTACATCCTGGAATTTATTCCGTATGGTTGTCTGGTGTTGCTGCATTATGAAGATTCATACATTTAAGTCAGCTGGTGAGTCTGCAGAAGGTTTATAGCTTGTGCATTTGTGTGTATCAGATGACATGGAATGTGTGTGTGTGTGTGTGTGTGTGTGTGTGTGTGTGTGTGTGTGTGTG
>VUQR01013049.1:27093-38614 GCA_015108515.1 Hemichromis elongatus | reverse complement strand
GGCTTTGGTCAGTCGAAACATTTGACTTATCTGATGCAGGCTGCAATTTGAACATACATCAAGGGAGGAATGATGACAGCAGGTCAGAAAATCAGAGCGACTAGGGAGAACTCTGCCACCCAGTAAAAAACACACATCACAGCGTACCGCTCTGGCCCACAAAGTCAAGCTTCACTAAACAAAACTGCTTTCTTTGTGTCATCTTTGTGAACGTCAGAGCCTCCCCTCTTTCCTGAAGGATGTGCTTGATAAGCCCATAAGCGGCATGACTCACCCTCCCACTCTTCTCTGTCTCCCACCTCAGCCTGTTTATCCTGAAGCGACAGCAAGAGGCCTAACAACTTATTTACCTTGCTGGAAGAGGCCAGGTTTATTAGCAGTAAACTCCCCAAACTAGCAACCAACCACATACTTGGGGATTAACCCAAATTTAAGTTGCTTTCCATAAAACAAGCTCACTGCTTCTGTTGAAATGCTCAACTTTCTTTTGAAGCCATATCACACCATCAGATAGTGTCCAGAAGGAGGTTAGCCCAAGTGGCTCTCGAGCTAAGACACACACAAAGTTGGAGTGGTTGCTGTTTATTTGTCATGGCAACGAAGGGATATCCAAAACTTCTTTGTAATCTCACTCTTTGCTGGAAAACACAGACAGAGCACCAACATGAATCACCAGGTGATAGACCTTTAGGATAAGACTGAAAAACCAACTTTAGCTAGAGAACTAAAGCTTTAACTATCCCCTACATGGGTTTGGTTTTTTATATAATCAAATTAAAGAAAAGTCCAGACCAGGATGAGGTAGAAGCAATGTTGCATGGTCTTAGGGCAAAAAGGGTTTTGGTAAAATTTTATCCTAAATGAACTCTCTCTGCATTATAGATATTTATCACTGTATTTGTCAAACATGTGCAACTAGGAGAAAATAGACAACAAATACTATATAAGTGAGAAAAAACATTCACTTCAGCTGGACTGGAGTTCCAGAAGTGCTTTTACTATTTCTTTATATTTATTCAGAGTGTGTAAGGTAACAGCAAGTGCTATTTTGCATTCAGCTAATGTCAGTGTCTCTAGCACACCACCTCTTACAAAAGAGCTTTCAAATCTTTAAGTGCAATTACCACAAGGGTTGCTTAATCTTCCAGCACCATCTCAAGAGCATGAAGAAGACTCAAGAAGACAGGCAGGGACTCTAGCAGAGCTGGACAGGACCATAGGAGGTCTTTAACTGAATAGCAGGACTGGTATCTGGTTCTTTGTGCAAGGACGAACAAGAAAATAACATCAAGCAGGCCACTGGTGTGAATTTCTCTGAACAAAACAATCAGAAAAAGACTGTATGAAGGTGACCTTAGGGCCTCTAGTGGGCCCTGTGCTCAGTGCCTGGCACTGTGGAGTCTGAATGGTATTCGCCACAGAACACCAGAATTGGCAGGTCCACCACTGGTGCCCTGTGCTGGCCTGCACGCTCGCCTGACCTAAATTCAACAGAACACCTCTGGGACATTATGTTTCGGTCCATCCAATGATGCCAGGTTAAACCTCAGTAATTCCCTGGTCCAGACCTAGGTGATCATCCCCCAGGACCATCCAACACCTCATTAAGAGCCTGCCCTGATGCTGTCAAGCATGCATAAACACATAGAAGCAAACCATTAAATGTCATTTTGAGTTGTTGCAGTGAAATTTCTGCAAAATAGATCAACCTGATACAATTTTTTTTCACTGTGATTTTCAGATTCTTTGAACTCAGCTCAAGTTTATCATTTTCACATCCATCATATGACTCCATATCAATAAAGCATTTTTTTCTTCTTTCATGTTTTCAAAGTGTTCCTTTAATTCTTTTATTTTTCCATTTATGGACCATCTCTCTGCTCCTTGTCTGCACTTATTGCCTTGATCTCCTTCCTTAGATTGTACTTTGCCTCAGTATGTGCTGTGTTTGGATCCTCTTCCTCCATGATTTTTACATGGTCGGCCTAGCAGGAAACAAGGAGACAGAGATAAGAAAATCTCCCTAACAACTAGCCTGGTCTCATGCTCAAACATGAGTCGGGAAATACGTCCTTCAGAGCCCACCTTCTGAGCACACGGCAGCTTTTACATTGATAATTAAGCTTAACTCATCATTTTCAGTCCTGAGCACTAGAAAAACACTTATGCGAGCTAAAAATCTGATGATTATACAGATATAATAATACTGACAAAGTACCCTAATTTCCCAATTAAAACACATAGTAACTAAAGTCTATTTTATGTGATTTAACTAACCAGCTTCCAAAATTCACTGTCTGTCTTGAGAGCGATCCAGTTTACACAGAAATTTGTTCGGATAAATTAGCCCTCTTAGCTTATCTTGAAAAATATGAAGGAGAGAGCTTTGGAAAACAAACTACTGATAAAGACACCGTGTCACAGCTGGAATCCTTTTAAAAAGTTGAAAGGAAAGATGTGTATAGCCTGAACAAGCGGCGTTCTTCTGTTAACTAGCCCATGTTGCTGCTGTTGGCCTTTAAATGTTCTGCTCAGTCTCCAGAAATTCTGCAGGAAGGGGGGGTCAGGAGTGAGAAAAGTGGCAGGCTGGAAGAAGGGAAATGGGAGGCTAAATGGGTCACCCACTGGGAGCTCTGTCTAAAAATAGAGAGCGGAGCTCAGATGCTGTTCGTGCATTAACTCTCTTTATTTTCCTTTAGCCAGAGAAGGGGAAGATGCCAAAACACGAAAGCTGGCGTGTAACACTACAAGAGGCAGTGTGAGCTGTTTGTATATTAGTGTTCACATTTTTCAGTGTAGTGGAATCCAGTAGTTGCAGAATTAAATTATTTTAATGTTTCTATGATGTTAAAGTGGGTTTTCCTGCAGCCTAGCTCAGCAGGTGGTTATTAAGGATGCTGACTTCATCGGAAAAAGGTTCTCAGGATTCAGAGTATTATACTTTTAAAGCACTTCTTAACATTGGACTGAAACAATTAAGCATACTATAATCCACGCAGAGTCATTCTCCACTATGACTGATACATATCTCGCAGTTTTTAGAAAATAATATCTCATTTTGCTGATTTTGTTTGGTATTCTCCCACGTTCATTTCGACCTATTAGGGTGAGGCAGGAGAGGACACAACTATGATACAATATCATGGACTCAAGCTGCTTTCACAAAGAATCAATAATATTTTCAAAAAGAACTGGAAAAAATGCACAGATAACTTTAAAAACTGTTGATTAAAAGATTCACTGACACGAGGACAAACTAATGTTAAAACAGTTCAGCCTGCACTTTATGACTTGGAAAAACAAGAGGATGGAGGCTATGAAAACCCTCTGAGCTAGTCTGAGTACAAACCACTCATAAAAGCATCAGAGGTAGAGGTCCTCAGTCCTCATCATCACCTTCATGGTGGAATGAAGGCGTGGAGTTTGCACGGTAAGAGTCACACACCGATACATCATATACCTTGTGATATGCTCACCAGCACAGGTTGATAGATGAGAAACATTATTTTCAGGTTTACACCAAAAGGAAAAGTAACGTGAATACTATTCACTGATATGATTGACCAATCACAATAAATCAATAAACATAGACAACCAGAAATTACAAATAAGAGGGGTTTATATTCTTTTTTATTCTCTAAAAGCAGTGCGACCTTTTACAGCTACATGACCACTAAGGTCACTTGTTACTTACTATGATGTTGCCGAACTAAATGTTTTCGGTCTTTTCTTGTGATAAAACCTGATTAATTTCATGTCTGGACAAACGAGCTGATTTTTGTGTTTTTGTCTCTCGTTTTATCTCTTGGACTTTGTCTTCTTTCAACAGCTGACATGGTCCTCCCTGTTTTCCTGTCAGCCATCGCTGATATTTCTCTAGTGCTCATGTTTAGTTTTACTCTCTACACTCTGCCACTCTTTTTTATAAATTGTCTACATTTTCTTTCTGGTTTCAGGATCTTGACTTTATCCCAGATGTGACCTCAACCTCCTGCCGCCTCCTAAAGTTAACAGAAGGATGCATTACACACACACATATTAATGCATGGACAGCTGCTTCATGTCTTCCAAGCTCCCGTGGTTGATGGAGTGCTTTCCCACAGTGGTCACCAGAACAAGAACTCCCACATACGTTTGGTTCTGTCGGGGGTTAGATGTTGATAAGCTGAGACTTTTTATCCTGGTCTGGTTGGTCTCTACATATTTGGGAAACAGTCACCTTTGTGCAATTAGTCTGGATCCATAACGTTTTTTGATAATTTTATACTCAATAGTAAAGGGAGGGGAATATATTTT
This sequence comes from Hemichromis elongatus, assembly GCA_015108515.1. Classification (NCBI taxonomy): domain Eukaryota; kingdom Metazoa; phylum Chordata; class Actinopteri; order Cichliformes; family Cichlidae; genus Hemichromis; species Hemichromis elongatus. The sequence continues at coordinate 34,318 of VUQR01013049.1, read as the reverse complement.
CATGTGATGTAGGCAAATACACGTGTGCTTGGTGTTTCACAACACTATGAAAGCTGGGCAATTTCGAATTTTTAAGTTATTAGATTGAATAACTTAAAATTGTAGGTAATTTTGTCGGAAATTCGAGTTAGCAAGTTGAAATTTTGACATATTAAGGTGTTCATGGTATTAGAACTTTATCATATACATTGATAGCAGAATCCACACAAGACAGACAAACAGTGTGTTTATTGAGTGCAGTGATAAGTGTGGCTGTGATGACTAACCTTTGCCAAACTGAAATGCAGTGCTCTCCCATAGACTGCATGTAAAATATGCACATAGTCAGTGGCTGTTGACATCACTCATTGGTTTGTTGATGGAAGACTAGAGCTTATTGCTTTTACTGCTGCAATCTTATTTTTTGAAAACAGACATCATGAGCAAATGACAATTCTCTCTTTCGGCCTCTTTTCTTGTCTCTAAACGGGACCGTGAACTTTATGGTGTATTTAATACGAACTGACATTTGCGACTGGACTCACAGAGAGTTACCACCAGTTTACTGATGTCACAAATCCAAGGAGCCAAGAGTTTGGAAATTTGTGCCAAAATAACTCAAACAAAAACATTTTGTTGTCCATACATGTCCATACACAAAATTTCAGGTTATTATGTTAAAAGTTCAATTTGCTAACTTGAACTTCTGAGAAAATAACTCAAAATTGAGGAACTAACTTAAAATGTCATGTTATTAAATCTAAAATTTTGGATAATCTAAAATTTTGATTTGCTCTAGCCAATCAGGAAATGCTTTGAGTGCCCGAAACAAGCTTCCACAGATGGATCATTTTTCTGTGGACGTCTACAAAACTGGACTTCTTTTTGTAAGCTCAGAAGTCAACAAACGCTATTGGCCATTATGTAGTCTTTAGTTTAGCTTTGTGGATATTGCTAATTTTTTGAAGTCAGGAGTGGGGTTTTTAAAGCAAAGTGCCAGAAATAAACTGCAATAAACTAAAAATTCACATTCCTCAGAGTTGTTATGAGTTGTTAGGCTATAAACATGTTTTTTAATGCTGTAAAGTCAGGCGTTTTAGCATGGAAGACTGTTGGTGTTGAGTCACTTTCTGAGTCAGCCTCTAGTGGGCAGTAGATGAACTGCAGTTCTTTGTGGTGGCTTTATTTTAGCAGCTGCAGAGGCTTTGGAGTGCCACAATGTCATAGTTCATATGATAGTTCATGCACAGTAGTGACATGTGTGTCATATTGCCTTTTTATGCACAAAATATCACTAGCATTCAACTAATTCAAACTATGTAGAGGAATTTTTTTTTTTTTCAAAAAGTAAATATGGAATTTAAACTCTAAGCAGCATTTACTTGGTTCCAACCAGAGTGTTGGTTTGCCATTGAGGTCAAATACAGAAGAGTCTGTCAAGTTTGTCATGTCCAGAGTCACCAGACTAAACAGAGAGGTTGACGGGACATTTTGAACTAATCTTGCTTGTTTGTGTTCTTCAGGACATTTTCCTATTTAGGCCGTATTTGCTTATGCTGAAGAGGCTCAAGGAGGATACTGAACATACAGTAACAGATTCGTTTTGGTTCTTATTTTTCAGCACATGCCCAGACTGATTCTACAACGTGTTCATGTGCCAGCAGCTGACAGCAAAGTGAAGGTCCTTTGAAAGAGCAACGTGGGAAACAGAAGGGGTAAAAGCTATGGGTACTTATTGGAGTGGGGCAAAAAAAACAAAAAAACAAAACATTTGTGCTGCTCCTTTTTTGCACAGACACATGAGAACTGTAGGAGATTCCAGTGTGCTCTATCTCACTTGGAAAGATGGATGAGTTCCATATGCTACTGTTTCACTGACTCCAGGGTCTTTGCTTTCTATGGACTCCAGCAAAGGAGAAATATTTGTAACTTTGCCCTAAATTTCTCTACTGGGTTTTTGTCTCATGTTTCTTTACCAGCAGCTCAGTCTGCCAACTATAAGTAATGCTGAACGAGACTGCACATCCGCACACTTGTGGTCAAACCCTGGAAATTGTGCAGTTATGGTTTCTGATTGATGGCTTGTTTTTTTCCTTCACCCCAAGGAAAACCCAAATAACTGCTGTGTTGAACATGTTTAGGCATTTACTTGTTAGGTTAATATGTCTGAATGTTTCTTTCCACACATTTTCTTTCTGCAGTGAAACCTGTCAGTGATTTATATGTGTTTATACACTGAACAACAAAATCAAAGTAAGAAACTTCTGGTCGGTTAAGTAGAGGGGGTTGTTAATCACAATCAGCTGCTTTGGTGTTAATGAAATTAACAAAACTTCCACTTTTGAATTTGGCTGGGGTCAGTGTCACTACTGGTAGCATGGGATGGTAGATAATGTACTCAGGTATACATTGAGGTACACCTAAATAACTTCTTCCTTTTAAACTTGTCTCACTATTACGAATTATGAGGTTAAATGACCTAAATGTTGACCCAGGACAAATTAGAGGTGGGTTTTACTTCAAAGCTCATAGTTCCAGTTTAAGTGCCAAAACAAAGGAAACCAAAACTCAAATCTATTAGAAACTAAAGTGCACAAAACTCCAGGATTGTATAATATTAGCAGTAAAATTTAAGAAGTCTTATAGTGTTGTAGAAGAACTCAAAACCCTTTTTTTTGTTTTAGTTTACATGGTATTCACTTTTTAAATTTTTTTTCCTGGTTTTCCATCTTGCTCAAAACCCATATCGGTACTTAGTGATTCTAAATAGTCTATAATGTGAATGGTTGTCTGCCTCCATCAAACAGCAACCTTGAGCAAACTCCTGGGGTGAAAAATGCTTTTTAGCTGCCACTTCAGGCTCGCTCCTTACAAAACATAAAACCTTACACAATGAGAGAAATCCTTACTTTGATTACTTTTGTTTTGTTTTTTTAAATAGAGTTATCTGGCCTGGCCTAAGCTATTTATGACGTCTGACATTCAGTTTCTTAAAATATCAAATGGTGATTTTGTCTTAAAAGTCAGAAATGAAAGTGCACCAGTGTTTAGTTTGATTCTAAAGTTCAGTTCAATTCAGTTTTAACTTTTGTAGCATGATATCACAACAGCCGCCCTAAGCGACTTAAAGTAGTACGCCGTTTAGACTAGAAAATATGAGATTTACTTTTTAGATTTCTTTCACGCATCAATATGACTCTTTTTTATAAAAGAAAGAAAAGCAGCTTGGTCATTTCAGTGTTGTTTGGTGTAATAATGAAACTGTCTTGGAGGATACATTGGGGGTCAACAGGGGCTCAAAAGCACATTTTTGTCCTGAGGGACTCCTCAGGAGGTTAATCCTGTTATGTCTTTGGCCTCATCCTGTAGGCTGGTTGTACATTTCCCACCCTCCACGATTCACTTTACCTATTTTGTTTTTATTTTTTATCAGTGTGGATTGACCTGCATGGCATCCTGTTTTATATTCTGTTGTATATTAATATAGATTCATCTGCAGAACTCAACATTTAGTAACTGTGTGGATGTTATTAAGACTTTTTCAAAAGTCCACTTAATCTCTCTCTGTGTCCTTACCCTAAAAGGAAACCGTTAGTGTAGGTTTTGTTTTCTAAATCTAGCCTCGTAAATGTCACATTAACTCTCCATCGATCAAATAAACTTACAGTTAAAGGCCATGTTAGAGCAGAATACTGGCTTCAAGGGGAAAAAGGGAGGAAAACATAGGAATAGTCCATCCAGTGTCTATCCACAGACAAGGTGTGTGCACATCTATCTTTGTGAAGGCCTAGAAAGTGAGAACAGACCTGGATTTTTGGTAGTTTTAGGGTCCAAGACAGAGTAGAGACAAGTTTAGGTAGTTACTTATTATAGTAAAGGAATAAGGAGTGTCCTCATAAACACGAAATGTGTGTGTGTGTGTGTGTGTGAGTGAGAGAGAGAGAGCGAGAGAGGGGGGGGGAGGTTTGAACGCTGACAATTCAAATGAAAACATGAGGAAATTGAACTCAAAGTATGAAAAATGAGAAAGTCCCGTTTTTTGTAAATGTTCCCATCACTTTAGAAGACGTTAATTTCCTGGATAATCCCAAATCCTAAACCTTCAAACTTTAAGTCTTTAACCTAAGGTTCACTGATTTATGTTTTGGGAATTCTATTTTGACCTCATAAAGGACATTGGTCAGTGTTACTGTGTAAACATGGGTCCTCACAGCATAAGGGATACAAACACACACACACACACACACACACACACACACACACTTTTTGTCCCATTCTTACTCATGGCTTCTCTGTAGCTTTCATAATCCGTGAGCAACTCTGATTGATTCCACTACTTTTAAAAAGGTCAAAGGGCAAAAAGTCACAAGTCAGGGTCAACAGACAATTTTTGAGTGTATGCATGTGTGTGTGTAGTGCCAAAGGGCTGGGGTGGTGGTTCAGTGACCAACAAAGAAATTCCAGATGCTGAGGAATTTATCTTTACTGGGAATATGGTTTGTTTCAGCGAGGAGAGGTCATGAGAACAGCGGCAAGCACACATACACTCAAACACACACCACAAACAGCATCCCAACTGCCTTTTGGACCAATCCCTGAAAGCACAGACACTTTAAATCCATCAGTTCATTAACACTGTTGGGTTTTTAACCACAAACAGTATAATAAGATCAGGACTTGTGTTTCCCGCTGACTGTTAGGCTCGGCGCAGTGTCTCTTGTTACCAAATAGCTGGGACTTGCCAAGAAATTCCTTCTCATTGGGAAGGAAAAATCCTCTGGAGCAACATAAACCCCAAACAACACCTTAACCTTCTTGTTTAAAAGCAGCAAAGATGAAAAACTCTCCACACTTAGAGCCACTTAAACATGAAGTCGCACCTAGAGTTTAGATTGTGTGGACTGAGTTATAGTGGAAAAGTTTGCTCTGTCAAAATCACAGGCAAATACAGAGACAATGAGGTAGACTGAGTCATATATCTTGTATTTTATGTGGATATAAGTCATATAATATTTATGGCTTCACATATCTATATTAAATATCCATATAGATGATAATAAAGAAGATTATGATGACGATAATGGTGTTGGTAGTGATGGTGGTGCTGATAAGTAATGCATTAACTGCTATACTTTATGAAAAAGTTGAACTCTAAGGAAGTTTACAGCTGCAGATATTAAAAACTATACAATAAAATTAATAAACACAATTGTAAGATTCATCTGAACTGGTAATTCATAAGGAACCCAACTCAAACTCAAGTTTTATGTGTTGTTCAAACTCTGGACCTGATGTTAAAATTCATACTTTTCAAATGTGCATAAACTTATATATGATGCAGAATTCTTTAGTTGCTCAGATTTTAGTTTCAGTATCCGTATGTATTGTTGGGCCCTTTGTAAATTTACCTCCTCGTGGAAAAAAGATTGTTTACAGATGATGGACAACCTCTGCTGTGCACCTGTCCTACGAAATAGGTGCATTTTTCCTGAACTGGCATGTTTTCAGATCATTTTCAGTTAATGCTAAAATGAAAATGAACTAATTTATGCCATTTTTAAATTAATAAAATGGAAAATACCCAGATTGCCCGTATATTTTAATTTTAAAGGGACAGTTACAGATTAAAGATCAAGTAGTGAGAAATTATAAATGACTATTACATTTTGAAATAACAGATATTGCTTGAATAAATGCTTGTGTGTTTTATTATTGACAGCATCGATCTTCCATAAAAATCAGTTTATTTTGTTATAAAAGGACATAGCATATGGCCATGAATGCCTGCGTTGTCGGGTCATTTCCTGTTTTGCTCTAGAACGCCATGTCTCAGAGAGAATGGAGACTCATATTTCATATATTTGGTTTCAGGAAACACTGAACTATGTCGTCATTCTCAACTGGATTGACCCCAAGATAGGAAAAAGAAACAAAACCATGTCTTTTGAGTAATTTTATTCCCTAAAGTTAGTAAAAAAAACAAAACAAAAAAAACAAAACAAAAACCCCCAAAACAAAACAATGAAAATATGACACAGTTGGGAGATGAAATAGGAGATGTTGAGTCATGTAAAACAAACTTGATAAAGCTGATACGTCTTCGCTGTTTTTGGTATGTTTAATTCACTTTGTTCATGATGTATTCAGTGGCTTTTTACTGGAAAGAAATAAGACAAAATGTGTCCAAGAGTTCTGCTGCCTTTCATGACAAACATGAAAAGTTTCTGATGCAACACGAGCTGTTTGTTCGGCTGTTTGGCCGTGTCTGTCATTTCGGCTTAGGGCAGCATCTTTGCTGTACTCGAGCCTGGAAAGAGGTCGTGTTGACCGCGAGTCTCTTCAAGAAGACCTCGTCTGCCAGAAAGGCTTTTGTTTCATTCATCTGATCAGGACTCCTTGTGCTCTTCGAGAAGCTTTGATCACCACACACACCAAGTATTTTCATGCCAGTAATCGCTCCAGATCTCTAAACATAAAACCCTTCTTGTGATTTTTTTCTTCGGCATATTAGCTCTTATTTCCGCCACGTGCCCGGCAGCAGGTCATCATTTTTCAGCCCGTCCTGAACTCAGATGGTCGTGGCTGATTTGACTTTGGAGGAGAGGACCTGCCTGAACCTCCTCTTCAGCTCTTGCATGTTTGGAGATTTGGGTCTGGCCAGGTGGAGTCCTCCTCTTCTCTTCTCCCCATTCCCTCCTCCCAGTGCCCGGATCACCTGCGGGACAGAAGACGGAGAGACTTACCAAACTGTAATCACATATGGGGACGAGTCAGCTTTCCTGCAATTTAAAATTGATGCCTGCTAAACTAATTCAAGTCAGTACTGGAAGAAAATTAAGCTTGAATGAATGTCTGAAATCAAATCTGGTTTATATGCCACTTAAGTAATGCTTAGATGTAGTCCAGATATGATATCTACGCTGGGAGGATTCAAACAAAGGCTTATTTATATCAAAACATGATAGAATCTCAAACAGGTGTCCTGTTTTAGGATGCCATTTAAGAGCTTATAACAATAAAATTGTTGTATGTTTGCAGTCAACAGTAAACAAAAAAAAGGAATACAATTTAGTTTAAAAGTCTGTATTTATTACCAATGCTTATCAGGGAAACACAAATCTTACCAAGTCTATTGGTCTTATTTCTAGTCAAAATGATCTCATTACACTTAAAATAAGACACAATCAGCTAAAGGGCAACATTTCAGTGAGCTAAATGAACTTGTTTCAAGATTAAATGTCTTGAA
>VUQR01013049.1:12468-27073 GCA_015108515.1 Hemichromis elongatus | reverse complement strand
GCAACATTTCAGTGAGCTAAATGAACTTGTTTCAAGGCAGTTAATCTTGAAACTAGAGAAAAACTAGAGATTTTTCACTTGTATTAAGTGAAAAAAATCTGTGAGTGGAACAAGATATTTTAGCTTGAAATAAGTGAAAAAATCTTGTTCCACTCAGATTTTTTTTTCCACTTAATACAAGTGAAAAATCTCTAGTTTTTCTCTAGTTTCAAGATTAACTGCCTTGAAACAAGTTCATTTAGCTCACTGAAACGTTGCCCTTTAGCTGATTGTGTTTTATTTTAAGTGTAATGAGATAATTTTGACTAGAAATAAGACAAATATACTTGGTAAGACGCTACAGAAAAGTCTTAGACTTTCCCATAAGCACACAGAGGAAATGGTGACACTTTGTGCAGAACTGATTGGTCAAAAGGTTAGATTTGCAGTTACCCGGACGATATATTCCAGCAAAAAGTGGGTGAATAATGATGTTCATGATACTATGATGATACTATTGTTTTTACTGCTTATTTTCATTCCCTTCAAAGGGCTGTTTCTGCTCCTTTAGTTATAAAGATTGAAATACTCCTAACACTACACTGGTAAAAACACTGAAATATCTGTATGCATTTTTCATTTGACAATTAGCAGCTCCCATACAGATCTTATATCCTGCAATCTGATGACTGACACTTAAACAAACACTTTCCCAGATTCCATCGAAATTAACTGAGTGTTACTTATATCACCGCTACCAGTTCCTGCCAGATAATGTGAGATCTTGCAAGTGTTGTCTGTATTAGGAAAAAAAAAACCTTATCAAAAAGCTACAGAGAAGTTGCAGATTTACACAGTGATTCAGCAAGCCAGCGTTTGGGAATCTGCTCTCTGCAGCGCCACAAAAGGAAGCAGAACGTCTAAACATACCCAAAATGAAACAAACTACTAGGGCAAAAATTACTCCACTAGAAAAAACAAATATACAAACCAGTCTATTATGGGCTGTTTAGTGATCCTTTCTGGGCCAAAGAGACACACGGTGGTTTTTTGTGTTTTCTGTATTTATGGGCATCGAGGGGAAACGAAATCCACTTTTACAGAAAGCACGGAGTCCCACATAGTTGGCTGGACTCAGAATAAACTGATATCCAAGTAAAATTCTAGCATTTTGGACTAAGAAACATCAGCAAAAACAAAAGTCCCACCTCCTGACAGAGATGTAGGAAGGCAGCGTGGACTCCTTCGTGGTTTTCTCTGGCTGAGACCTCAAAGTAAACTCCTCCTGTGGATAGAAGTAACATTCAGATCAGGGCCACTCTTATCTTCAACACAAAATCCTCATTCATTAGATATCGTGCAGTAAATAGTTAAGATACATCACATACTGTATATAAAGGATGGGCAAAACTTACAGGTCTGAGAAGTTAAATCAATAAAGGGGCCAAGACATCATTTGTATTACCACAAATTCATTTACATAAACACAACCTGTACATAACAAGTTAAAGAAGAGATTAGCTAAAAAATAACTATAAAACATTCTGAACCTAAACACTGAGACAGATATCGCTGTTTGTTTCTTAGTTTGTTAGCCTTTATTTACATTTATTCATAAGCATTTTGAGCCACTAGTTGTTATATTTCAGATGTACACTGCAAAAACTCAAAATCTTACCAAGTATATTTGTCTTATATCTAGCCAAAATTATCTCATTACACTTAAAATAAGACACAATCAGCTAAAGGGAAACAATTAACATGTTTCAAGACATTTAATCTTGAAACTAGAGAAAAACTAGAGATTTTTTACTTGTTTCATTGGCAGATTTTTTTTTCCACTTATTTCAAGCTAAAATATCTTGTATTAAGTGAATGTCTTGAAACAAGTTCATTTAGCTTACTGAAATGATACCCTTTAGAGGACATTTTTAACCCATTAATGCGCACAAATTGAAGTAGTCAGGTTTCCTTTTTGAAGAAATATCTCTTTTGATTAGTGGGCAAAAGTTCGGTGGTACAGAAGTAGAAGAAACTCCCACCTAACGAAGCTGCTAACGTCTCGCCTTCATCTGCAGGCACTTGTCGGGCTCTAAGCAGGTCACTTTTGTTGCCAACCTGTATCAGATTACAGATGACACAACAGATTAGATTATAGGATTGGGGTTAGTAGGTGTCTGGTATTGTCTGGTCTGTCTTGGACTAAAGATCGAATGAACAGAAACAGAGACATTTAAAATAAAATAACTGAAAGAAAATCACTACATTGTTGCAAACTAGGTGCACACTTTTTTTTTTTCAGAGTGTTTCTAATGATCGCATGACTAACCAGTATAACCGGTATGTTTCCAGAGGGGTGTATACGTCTGACATGCTGGTACAGTGGCTGGATGGTTCTGTAGCTGTTGTGGTCTGTGATGGAGAAAACCAGCACATATCCATCTGCCCAGTAGATTGACCTGCAGATCCAGTTGTCACAGTGGAGGTTAGCATAGTGCACTACGTTGAATTCAAATTCATATTCGTGTGTTCCCGGTCTTACCTGTTGATCTGCTCCTGACAGTACAGCCCCTCGGCATCATCCTGCAAAACACACAGTAACATTCTGTAGTTCTGCCAACAGGTACTAGAAAGGGGGGATCATATTTTTATTGGCTCCCTTTAAATCTAGAACTGAATTTAAAATTCTCCTTCAAACAAAGTTCTGAATAATCAGGAACAATCATAGCTTAAAGAAGTTGTACATGCAATCCTAGAGTAACGGACAACTTTGCGCTCTCAGACTGCTGGCTTACTTCTCATTGATAGAGTTGGAATGGGAAACAGTGGCTTTGCCTTTTAGTCTCACCTACTTTGTATTTAGTTTTGCTCCTATAGGCCAAGATTTCCGATCACAGACCACTCCTGCAAGCCCCTCGTTTGTCAGTTTGGCCTTATTGCATGGCCTACGTTTTTTCAATGTGGGTTCTCTCTGTCTTCTCATTTTTTTTCTATTCTGTATAAATACAGCCTCAAAAATATACATTGACCCCCATTATTACTTGGTTAAATGTCTCTAGCAACTTGTATGTCAACCAGATACTATTGGTGGTGAACAAATTTCTGGCAAATTTCTCTTTTGACCACTCTTCTTGGCAGAATATGTAGAGTTCGGTTAAATTGGTTGGTTTGATGGCACACACGTGGCTTCTAAGCATGATCTACAAATTTGGTTTAGGTCGAGCTTTTGCAAGTCTATTAAGTTTAATGTTAGCCTGCTTTATCCATCAAAACAAAATTTGATGTGTTTGGAATCATTGTTCTGTTCAGGGCATGAATTATCTCCAAGTTTCAAACATGTAGTTGATTTCTTATGAAGTTGAAGAACTTGGTGGTTGTCCTCCTCCGTTGTCATTTAATTTACTTTGTACAATGATTCAGTACCACTGGCAGCAAAACTGCCCCAGAGTATGATGCAACCACCACCGTGTTTGGCAGCTGGCACAGTGTTCTTAGCTTTAAAAGCCTCACCTTTACTCTTTTGTACATTCCTTATGTCATTGTGTCCAGACAGCTCAATTTTTTTTTATCTCACCTGATGATAAAACTTTTCTCCAGAATGTATTTGGTATGTGGGCAGATGCAAATTTGTCAATGGTGATGTAAAGCTGGCATCACTATGTGTTCCAGCAGTTCCAGTTCATGGCCTTCATGGTACCTCTGTTTTTTTTAACATCCGAACCAGTTTCCTGTCATCTGAGGATGATTGTTTGGGTCTTTCTTCCAGACCCTGGCAAAGTGGGGACACATCCAAGTAACTTGTACTTGCGTACAGTTGTTTGAATTAAAGATCCTGGAATCTGCAGTTGTTTAGAAATGGCTCTAAGAGACCTTCCCGACCTGTGCAAATCTACAATTCTTCTTACATCTTCACTGAGTTTCTTGAACTCTCCCATTGTTATGACTGTTTCTCAGTCCAATGAGTCAAACAAATCCTTTTTTTATTCTGACGAAGAGAAACAACTAGTTGTAGTCAATTACTATCACTAACGACAAGTTAAAAGGCCTTTGTCGTGTTGAGTTAGTCATGTGAATGTTTGTATGTATTTCAGAATGTGTGGTTCAGAGGAAGTCTAAAATAAACTCAAATTTTTATACCTAGTTTTGCTGTTTAAAGTCATTGAAGATGTGGTACAAACAAAGCTTGTATAAACAAAGTTACAGTTACATTCATGCTAATAATCCTCATGATGAGTGGATTTCTTAACACAACCATACATGCTGCAGAAATGCGTGCAATGCGTTAGACCAAACACAAAAAAAAAAATATTGGTTTGTTGCAACTTTTTCACAATTGTGATGATATGATTGTTTAAAAACAACCACATTGATTTTCCTGTTCAGGGTGGTACAAAGCGGCCAAGCACATGGTAATTGTCCTAGAAAGGTTCATTGCTGTTACTAATGCCTCCTTATGGACACGTGCCAGCTGTTCCAGACTTTGAACTCAATCCATCAGACCACCCAATTTAATTTCTTATCTAAACTCTACCTACAAATTTACCAAGCAAAGTGTATTTCCTTTGCTTTTTAAACACCAAATTTCAGAAACACCCAATTACCCAATTAAAGGTTATGATAAAGCCTTTAACTGCTTGACCTCTTGATTTGACACACACATTCACCACTCATGCTTCTTTCACACATCAGCTATTTCTGTCTAATCTCTGAGAGGTGGTCCAGCCTACCAGGAGAGACCTCCTTGCCCTCTCTTATCTCCCCCAGTGTAGGAAATGAGCAGCTCTAAAGCTTGGTTTTGTAAACAGGCTGACTGTTGAGCAGGATAAGCTGTGTGGCACGTTGCACTCATTAAACTCATCGTGTGAGGAGATTGTATTTGAAGTACTTCCTCATACTTCAATACTTTCCTGAAATGGCTTTGAGATAACTTTTTTCTTTTTTTAAATGGGAATATTTGGGGACTTTTGGGAGTAGGAATTTTACTAAATTAGGCAATGATGCAAGAAAGAGATATCCCTTTGGAACGTTATAACCCCACAAATTAAAGCTAGCACTATATCAGATTTTCACTTCCAAATTATCACGGAATCAAGAAAGTTCACAACAGCATATTATTGTTATATCTACATGACGCTTAAAAAACGAAATAAAACAACACACTTTTAGGATATAATGATATGTGCGTCACTGACACAGTACTGATTTTCTTTGACACTGGTGACAAATGCAAGTGTTTGACTAATTATCTTAATACATTTTTTTTGCTTGTTTGTTCTCCCAGTCTTCTGCAAATGTGTTTATCTGAAGAAATAATTACCTACTCCTTTTGGTCTGAGTAACTGAATTTAAATGAATGTAAATAAAACAGTAAGCATTTAGCTAGTCAGCATCACTGGCTTATTATTGATGTCTAAACACTGTTATCATCAGCACATGAATATTGTGACACAATGAATGTAAATGTTTTTAAGCCTTCCGAGAGTATAAAATATGTCAAATTAATTTTAAAAAAATTGCATAAAAATATTATAACGGTGTTTTTAGTTCAGAGTCCAGTCGAGTCTTATAGTTCTGAAACATAAATTCCTCCACAGACAGTGCTGTAGTTGCTTCACAACAGTGATTTGGTACTCAGCAACCTTGCTTTTATATAGGATTACAACTACAATACAACCAGTTGTCAATCAGTTGGAAACCAGTCGTCAATCATTTGGAAACCAGTCCTATATTACACTCAGTTTTCATTAGTAAATTAGATCGCAATTATTTGCAAACCTTCACAGATCTCTCTGAGAGTGACTGCAGTCAGTCCAAATTGGACCACAGTTGTTTGGAGACAAGTTTCTTCCATCAAGACAATCTGCGCAATTGCCTTGTGATTGATGTCGCTTAGTCGCAAGGGGATTGCCATGCTATTTTTAATCAGGTATCTAACTTTTTTCTGATTCGTTCCCCTTTGTAAACAAAACATTAGAAGAGAAAATAGGCGGGGCTTCTGTGCCTGAGATGGCCACGCAGAAGAACGATACACAGCCACAACAGCCTGCACCCTCATAATCATGATAAGTGACAATAATTACGACCTAATCAATACTAGGTATCAGTTAAAGCCACTGCCTTAATTTCCTGATGTTGGCTTACTTATCTGCTATATTTCTGACCCCATCAAGCTAACTGTAACAGATCTATAGTCATCTATGTACTCAGTGCTTCCCTCTGGTGTGGTTAAGTAACATGTTTAAATGGAAAAGGACATTTTGACACAACATCCGAACAAAGATGCTTGCAACAGTTTGAAAAAAATAATTTTGGGGGGAATTTTAAAATCTAGAAATAGTTTGAATAACTTTCTAAATTAAGTTTGAAACCTTTCATATCTGCTGTCTGTATGTTTCAGTTATATTTTGACACTCTCGTGCAGTTTCTAATTCATAATGCAGGCTAATCTCCAGGATGACGATATGGCTGCGGTTCCCCCTTTACCTGGAGAGCGACACAGGGTGTATCCTGGATCTGAAGCGACACTTCCTCACCCTCCAGCATGACCTTTCGGGAGTAGAGTGCCCCTGCAGACAGAGAGATCAAGGCTGATGAATAGATGAAGTTTTTTTTTTTTTCCTATGACAGTGGACTTTTATAAAGGGAACTCAGTCAATGAGTACAGTCAGAAGTGCAGAAACTCACCTGTGTTTGCTTCATAATCACCAATGAACCTCTTGGTCAAAAACCTAACAATCAAAGCTAAAAAAAACAAAACAAAAAAATTAGGGATGCAAAGAAGAATAAAAGGTAACAAGAAGAATGAACACAGAGTTTGTAGGGCAAAATCCAAACCTATTTTACAGAAAAACCAAATGCCCAGAAGTAACCGACTGATCTATTTAACACTTTCCCTGAGCACTGCTACAAAAGTTTGATTTTCAACACTTTAGTATCTAAACAAAACAGTACCAAAGTCTGAAGGGAGAAATGATTCACCAATAATGAGAATTTGAATAATCTGTTATTGGTAAATGATTGCCTCATCCACCTCAGGGTTTTGGATTCTGGACACTGTTTTTCTAAATCTCACTGTCTTTTAGGAGTGGGAGTTTAGTTTAATATATCTATTTGGATACCACCCCATTCACTCCATCAAAGGAGAGGTTTATCTTTCTGTAGGCTACTAACAGATGACACCACGAATAATACATATAAAAAGATCACTGGAGTGATTCAGTGCCTGGATTTGAAACAATAAAAAGACTCACAAGAGATATAAGCAGCATACATGCTTCAAGAAATAACTTGTAGCTTCATAATAACAACTGTTGTTCTTATTTAAGAGAAAGGCTTAAAGGACCAATGCTAATCAAAAGCATAAAACTGAAAGAAAGCTTTATTAGTTTGTGTGCGCATCGATTCTTTGCTCAGGGAAACTGAAAAAAGAAAAAAAGAAAAAAAAAAGCTCAGAGGTCCATCTCAGAGTCTAAAATGTATGCTAACTGAGCCATGTAAAGTATAGACGGCACAAGTAGAAAAAGACTGAATGTGTATGGCCAGTTTGGAAGGGTTAAAGGGAGAAAGTGTCTCTCGTCTTAAGAAAGTCTCTCTAAAAAGAACATGGCAGCACGGCTTTGGTTTGCAAAGTTTCTTCTGAAAAAGAAAAACAAAAGACTTCTAAAAGAAAGTCCTTTGGACAGGCAAAATTAAAGTGGCCATAATGCAAAGAACCGTCTTTGGAGAAAACCAAACACAGCATATCAGCACAAACATCCCATAACAGCTGTTAAGAGCAATAATTTGCGCTTGTTTTGCAGCCACGAGATCATTGAGTCAATCATGAACTCCTCTGTACACCAAAGGGTCAAATGTGAGGCTGTCTGTCTGACAGCTAAAGCTTGGGCCAAATTAGGTCAGGCAACAACACAGTGATTCCAAACACAGCAGCAAATCTACAACAGAATAGCTGAAAAAGACAAGAAAGCAAAGTCCAGACCTCAACCTGGCAGAAATGCTGTGATGAGACCTTAAGAGAGCTGTGCATGAACGAACAAACAATACCTTGTTGCTGTTATTGCTGCTAAATGCTACAAGCTAATAAATCATGCAGTCTACTTTGTTTTTCAAAGGCACGCATAAAGAACTATGAAACTCTGTTTTTCACACAACTGTATTTGTGTTAATGCATATGTGTAAGTTTGTTCTTCAACACCCAGTGCTGCCCTAATCATGTTACCTCTTCTGTTTCTAGAGCATCCATGCCTTATCTGATAAAAGGTGAAATAAATAAGCTGCAGTATAAACTTTAACAACATGTTGACATTAAAAAAGAAACAAAAAACACTGAAAGTATTTCTTATCAGCTAACAGCTTCAACATGTCATTTAATCACTGGTCAGTGAAACAAGACAACTCCAAAATACTGTACATGTGGCAGCACAGCGTGAGCCATTAAAACGCCCACAAATCCTGATTCCTACATTTCCCATAATGCAACCAGGTTGCGTCTTATATTACGCCTTTTGGGTCAGGTAAAATGTTTTTGTCTGTTTTTGTCACCAGGGCTGTGCTTCATGACAACAATGCATCATAAAAGTGCAAGTTATCAACTCAAGTTAAGGCTCCCTTGATGACATCACAGCAGCATCATTAGAGTGCATCATGTGGGCCACAGCTACTTTAAATGTTTACTAACTAACTGATGAACTGATGATTTCTGTGGGAATCTTTTAGCTCTTCCTTCGCTTTCTGCAGCCTTCTCCCTCTCAGGCACCAATCTGAGCTTTATTATAAACTGTAGCTCAGTCTTTTACCTTCAGTAAGATAAATGAGCCTCTTGTACTGAGGCTTACTCTCTGTTGCTCCCCTGGCTGATCTGTTTAGTCTGTTACTGAGAGCCAGTGCTGCGCTTTCTGACCACAGGACATCGAACGTATTCTGAGAAGTTGCTGTGTGCTTAAAGATTCCTGAAATCTAAAATAAAACAATCGAACAGAAGCTGCCATTTATAGTCTTTCCTTTCCTCATGCTGGGTACTTTTATTCTGAAGGGTCTTACTCAGGTAGTTACATTATAGCCAATGTTAAGCTGTTTTGATCAGTTACTTTGAGTGGTTACACCAATTACTCCACATTTGTGAATGTCAAAATAAGAGTTTGAACTTACAACCAAACACTACTTCCTAAAATATATTTGTAAAATCTTTTTTAAACTGATCTTACTATAAAAAAAAAAAAATAGCTTCATTAATTGATGCAAATGAATAAATACATTGATAGTGATAAGCATATTTGTATATTTTGCTTTTGCTCTCAGTCAATGCTATCAACATGCCAAGCAATGAAGATAAATGCCAGAGCGTGTGCCTAAATCTGGCGCACACAGATTTCGCCATTCAATGAGTCCTTATCTTAATTAGTATCTCCTACACTTTTAACATAAACATAAAAATACATTTGCCTAACATGCATTAAAACATTTGCTGCTCATCAGTTGTTTTTGTCCAAAATACTCGTTAATAAAGTTATCAGTCCATGGCTTTTAATTCTCTGTAAACACCTTTGATTCTTAGAGTTTCTAGTAAATCATTTATATACTTCAACTACAACTTGATATATTCATTAAGTGGCCGGAAATGAGTGAAAATGATCATGTAAACAATGCGATTTGTCGCCCCCTGGCGACCATAACCAGTATGCATTTTCAGCAGGCATTTGCAATTATTTCTACCTCCGTTAATCAGGATATTTTAATTAGAACTTGAGCCATGCACGGTTGGTCATAGTCATCATGTTAAAATCCAAGAAATCACAGCCACAGTTTTCCCAGTTTAGTTCCCCACAACGCGTCAAATCAGCTTTAGTTCCCGTGCAAAACTTCTCGCATTCATTTGAATCCTAATTTCACAATTCAGCAAGTATAATCCCCCCTCCATTTCTCCCCGTACCGGTTTTCCCGACGTTGCTCGCTCCCAGCACCACAATCTTCACCGTCTTGTTGGGCACGCAGTCCAGCAGGGGGTACTCCGGTATGGGGACCAGCAGAAAGTTGCCAGACCCGCTGCTGTTCATGGTTCCCGGTGCAGGGTCGCCAGTCAGCCGCATTTAGCTCCCCTCTGCCCTCAGTTCAGCTCCGCTCTCTCTAGAAAAATAAAAAAAACAAATCCCTGCACCCAGAGAGTGGAAAAAAATCACTCCAGAGCGCGCATAATATCCCTGTAAAGAGGACACTGGACCTCCTGAGGTAGCCCGTGGATTATTCACGCTTCTAGCAGCTTTAAAAGTCTTGTGAAATTACCATAGAAAACTATTTTATCCGAAAAAATTCAAATTGTCTTCCAAGTATCCCAGTTCCAGTTCAAAGCTTTCCTCCACTGAGTGAAAAGCTTCGTGGGTCCCTTTTACTCACTTTACAAACAGGCATCCCTGCCCTCTTTTGACGCCTGAATCAAATAAAAAAGAGAAAAGGATTCCGATCCGCAGCGATTCCAGATGCCTCTGACTGAGAGCAGAAAGAGGCAGAGAGGGAGGGATGTAGACTTTGAACCATCCCCTATAATATTCCCGTGAGACCGGTCTAAATCGAGCTCTACTTCCCGGCCTGGAATCAGACATCCTGAAGCTTCTGGGAGCTGATAAAACCCGTGATTAGTGAGCAACGAAGCTGCAAAACAAACATGCAGAGAGAGACGAGGCCCTGTTAGCCAAATAATAATATTAAAAATAATAATGTCTCATTAGGTTAACCACAAGTTCTACTTTTGTGCTTTTATTTTTTTGTAAGACAATTTCCGTGTTAAACACGTGACCTTTCCAAGTAGACGTTATTTATTTATTTATTTTTTAACATTTTTTAATTTTCAAAGTTAGACAGATTCCGTTTTGGTATAAACTTTTAATCGGCATTTATTCCCTTTAAGATATGTTATGTATGTATTTATTCATGAGAATTTTTAAGCCCTCTACTGTTCATATGTTTGTTTTTCCATCTTGCTAGAGACTTTATTTTTTACCATTGTTTGTATTTGAAAATACAGTTTAATACATTTTTTTAGTGTTAATGATTAGTCCCCAACATACTGAACACTCATTCAGATTCACACAAGATATCAGAAGCTTTAAAAAATCTTTGAAATGTACTTTGCCCAACTTGACAATGGTTACATGTGTCTATTTGAATAATTTCAATATTTATTTTTAAATCTTTGCTTAAATATACAATTCGTTGATAATCGAACCTATTAAAATGCAATAGCTAAGAAAAAAGCTTTTACGGTTGTGTGTTTAAAATAGATGTAATTCTTTTATTTATAGATTAAGTCATAACTATGACAAATAACTACTCAGGACCATAGAAATTTTATTTAGTAATATTTTATATGTTTTTAACATATGTTTGTAATGTTAGTTTATATGTAGGGTTACGTGGTTGAAGATAAGTGCTTGTACTAGTATTTTTTTTTTCAAGATGCTAGGAGTGGAATGTGATAGAAGGGATTTTATTTAATTTATTATTTCATTTTCATAAACAAAAAACTTCCAACACGCTTTTTATCCCTCCAGTGGATCTGACACGGGAAGCACCGCCCGCCAAATACAGCTCCATGCAAAGAATCGAGCAGTGAGTAGGCGACCCTCCCTCTCAGCTTCCCTGAGTGGATGGCAGCGAGATCCGACAGCGACACTAGAACCGGAAAGCACTGGTGTTTAACCTTCAAAATAAAAGAAGAGTCCCAAAAAATTAACCTGACAGTATTTGAGTTTTCTTGAGTTGCGAGAAATAATTAGTGTAACTACAAGTATATTCACTTAATAATTCAATTGTCTAATTATGTGATTCCACCGGGTTTTGCGATTTTGTTATACACACATCACTTTTTCAGATGTTGGAACCAAAATGTTAACAAACAGACAAAAACTGTTACTGAAAACCATGACACAGCTCAAAAACATGATTTTTTTTTCTGCAGGCCTCCCTTCTGTCATCCTCCAAGCCCTCAGATCCAGATACCTCATTTTAGTTCAGTATAGATTTTACAATTCCACCCTCAATCATTCTTTATCAAGCTCTTAGAGTAACTACAGTATAGTCTGTTATATGACTTCCATTTTTGGTCATATCTTTCATATTCTAGATTTCTTTTGTATTTCATTTCATGATCAGGATCACTGTGCAAGACAATGTGGGTCACATGTTATATATTAACAACACAAACACAAGGTATGCAGAAAACGTGCTAAAGTCAAATATGGTGTATTTGATTTTAGTGGGATTTTTTTCGACTTCTATAGAAAGTATCTACTGAAGTTGATGCCTGAGATCAGAGGAGAACAGCCACACTGCTTTAACCTCATAATTAGGCATAGTAGTGCTCATAGTACTATGTAGAAAAGCATCTCTGAACAGTAGCAGAAGGCCACACCTGGGTGCCATTCCTCTGAGCTAAGAACAGGAAACCGAGGCTTCATTTATTCATCAAAACTAGACTCAAAAATGTTGTCTTGTCTGATAAATCCCAATGACTGTTGCCATATTTGGATGGTAGGGTCAGAATTTGGTGTAAACAACATGAAAGCATGGATCCATGCTGGCTTGTTGAGTTCTTGTTGGGGAGAACATAAAAACTCCACACAGAAAGATGGTGGATTTGGACCCCCAGGACCGCACTGTCAGGCAAGAGTGCTAACCACCGTCTCATCCTGCTGCCCCACATATTTTTTTTATTAATTAATACATAATCATGTTATTTTATTATGAATGCAATTTGCACCAGTATCTAGCACAATCTCAGTCTCACTATTTTCTTTTTATTAAAAATGCAATTTTTGCCCCCTCTCACAGCATAAGGCCTATGTACTATATACCTGAGGCACACTTACTTTTACTAGCTAATGGTGTTTATTTCTAGTAGACTACTCTTTAACATCTTTATCCTCCTACTGCTGTGCTCATTTTCCCCGTGGAATCAACAGTCTAGCTAGCTACTACTATTTATACTGTACAATAAATGACAGGAAAAAGAACAGATGTAAATGAAATAATTAAAAGCTTTCAAATGGTCATTGAAATTCGTGCCCAAGAGGAATAGAAAACTTCTGACCACAGCTGTGAAACTGCTTAACAGTGAAGGATACGTTAAGCCATTTTATTTTGGAAATCCACCCCCTCCCCGGAAACGCCCTCTGTCGGTCCGTGTACTCTGACAGGTTTATCACACAGGGGCAGAAAGCTCTCTCGGAACTCTGCAGCCGCAGCGGCTCTGATTATTTCACCATCGGGGTTCGGTCCAACATGGCGGCTTACGGATGGAAATACTGATGACAGTCCGAAAGATCGCCTCGATTTGTACGATGGTAAGAAGCTGAATTCGGTGCTTTTATCCGCTGGGCGTCAATGCGCTGCGCCTCTGTCCGGTCCCCCCTCTCAGGGACGCTAGGCTAGTAGCTGCTCCGTTAGCCTGCTCGCTAACCCCACAGACAGGACAACATAATTAAGAGAAGAAAAAAAAAAAAACATCAGTCAGTTAGAGTTTCTCTGGGAAGTTGTAGAGCCCGCGAGGAGTATCAGTTCACCAGTGCTTATCCTGCACCCCTGTGAAAGAGGAGAGGAGCTTCACGGGGAAACAAAGCGTGTTTAACAGCCAGCCTCGGTTTGTTTACGCGGAGAAGGGCGAAAATTAGCTAGCCTAGCATGCTAGCTCTCACGGCAGCAGTCTCTGGACTCGTCTGGATAAAAGTTGCGGGCTTTTAAAATGACAAACTTGTTGTTGCATCATTGCGTGCGTAAGGCAAAAGTGTGATAGGCAGACAATGAGCGGATGTAAACAGCCCAGCCAGCTGACTGCTGCCCGTTCATGTGTAACTGGTGGAAAATTTCCAACAGTTCCTGTCATGGGATACACCCTGGATGCCCCCCCCCCACTGTGGACCTGCTAATAGTTTGGCTTTACTTCTGTAAAAAAGAAGCTGCCAGCAGGGCAGAAGAGTCCGGACAGTTTAAAGGAAACCAAAGTTTATGAGTTGGGTGTGACTGTGCATTTTGTTTTTCTTTTTGTTTTAAACCTCCCTCTTTATCAGATCTTCAGCCATGTTTACATTTGAACACGTAATGCCTTGCAAGGGGTTAAAAAAGATTTCCCCAGAGATACTCCACTTGTTAAAGAGAGGCCAAAGGTGAAAACGTGAGACATTAACACTGCCTGGTTTCCTGTTAATGTGGCTAGCTCTGCGTTTGCTTCAAGCATCAAGCTCCAAGCTTAACCTCTGACTGTAACTTGTCCTGTTTGCACGTGCTGCACCTTTCAGACGATGACACAAGGTGATGCAGATGCTGTGGAGAAGCCTGCTTCAGTCTTTGTCATTCATTCGTTGCTCCCGTGTGTGAGATCTCTTATCCAGTGTTTTGTTACAGCCCACCCATCTACAAGACGGGAAAAAAAAGCTGGGCTGAACAGTTTGATTCGTCTTTGCTACCTTGGCGGGCTACGAGGCGCTGGCCGGATGGTGCTTGTTTTCACAGAAAGACTTGGTCTTGGCTACAGAGGTCTAATTGTGAATAAGCTGAAAGTAGCACTATGTGGCCAGAGTCTCAGAAAATTGCAAAAGAAAAACAATTATTTAACCTTAACTGAACCAGGATAATATGG
>VUQR01013046.1:34494-47726 GCA_015108515.1 Hemichromis elongatus | reverse complement strand
TTATCATAAAAAAAAATACTGAATTATCTCTCACTGAAAGATGCTGAGGAAACCCCGAGCCTCTCCCTGAATTCAGGGTTTTCAGCTTGGATGAGGGGGGGGGGGGGGGGGGGGGGGGTTTGTGGGGGGGGGGGGGGGGGGGGGGGGGGGGGGGGGGGGGGGGGGGGGGGGGGGGGGGGGGGGGGGGCGCCGGCTGGAGAAGGAGCCCTAAATTCAATTTCACTTTGTTGAGCATTTAGATAATGTCCCCTAATGTAATGCCGGGCTGTGAGTGGATCCACAGTATAGCCTCGGCAGTCGTTAATCACAATGCAGCAGCAGCGCCACCAATGTCTGAGGATGGGCACTGCAAGGATGGATGCAAGGAGTACACCTGCAGCTGTGGTGGATGCAAAAACACCAAAATATTATATTTTGATCATTTTTTCCAGTCAAAATCCTCGCCTTAGTTATTGACTCAACTGAACTTGAATTCCAAAATAAGGCTTGTGCACATGATCCATCACTGTCAACTCAGAAATACAAGCAAGCTTAAGAAACAAAAACACTGCATAGATGTAGGAATCACGCGTGTAACACATTTAAACCACATATGCTGCAAGTGTGTAACTACTGTATTGCACTACCACACAATAGCACTTTGCTCTTGTGCACTTTCTTACACATTCTTCTGTTTAAGCCTCTCTATAACTGTTTGATCGCCATTCAAACAAGACGATCATCACATTTTGTACATGTGTGCATATATTTTTCATATGTTTATTTAGGTGAACTTACTGAACATTATTTTTAACACAAGAGCCACTAGAAAAATAGTTTTTTTTCCTTGTGCATGACCAGAAAACACTGTTCTTGGTTAATTAAAGGGCACTTTTTTAAAAAGCTCCCTGCTACCCCTACTCCTGTTTCACAAATTCATATTTATTAAGTGAATTGATTACTCAGGAAACAATCAATTCAGTCACTTGTCAGGTACGAAGGTGAGATATTCAGTGTTCTAGTGTTACAATGTATCCACAGTTTTATTTTTAATCTACTACAATTTGCTTTAAATGGTAATTCACGAAAAAAAAGCAGTTAGTAAATGTCACCATGAGGACTTCTTGATGGTTTAAAAGGCCCCATTTAAATTAAGTTATAATGACCAAACATCTATATTTAGTAAAGGATCCCTAACCTCGGAGGAAGAAGCTGTCTTAATGCCTGATAGATTTTTATTCTCATACAGGCACAAACAGACAAACGTCGACACCCACGGCGTGATGAGTACCGTCGATGTGGGGTGTATTCCTCACTCGGTGAGTGCCAGTGGTTAACAGTGCTTTGCGTTGAAGAGGGGGACAAGAGGAGGGTTCACTCAAACACATGACTGCTACAACCTAAATATTAGTGTAGGGACTCTCCCTCTCTCCCTCTCTCTCCCTCTTTCTCTCTGAGTGCGCCTCAGTATGTGATGTGCGTGTGTGTGTGTTGATGTAATTATGTGTAGAGGAGAGGCTGTTTGGGGTAAATAGAGTTGCAATTATTCTTTTAACCTGTTTGATTGTCAGTCCCACTAACACACGGGGCCAGGAGAAGACAGAAAACAGACACAGAGAGAGACAGATAAGTACTGCATTTAGCGATAAACAGTGGCACACATTTACCTCACAACTAAAAGGCCCAAAATTTCTCGATGACACGTATTAACAGAAATTTGATTTTGTTTTTAATTTGGAATAAAAACGCAGAGTGACGATTGTATGCCACCAACACAAAACATATACAGTTTTCTAATTGTGTTGTGACCCCCTGGAACACAGTAAAAACATGAAGCGATGAATGGATGGATTCATATATATTTTGTCACTTTTTTTTCACCTCGTTTCAAAGCAGCTTCAGATGTGCAAGGAGCGTTTAAAGGAGGTGCAAATATTACTGCAATAAGTGATTTGATTGCTGCGTGTCATGACATGATAACGTGAACTGATTGAATTTGTGATACACTTGCTGCTGACAGCTGTTTGACTGAGCTGAAGTGTAATGCTCCATCAGCAGCAAATGGAGTAACCCATTCAGCACCAATACTGGCACATTAGAGAACAGGAAGTGCATTTTTATTTTCCCCTCAATACCTTCTAAATGGCCTCACAGCAAAGCGGATGACTGGGTTTTGAGTGATTACATTTCACTCGGCAGCAATTTTAGGTGGCAGGGGGAGTGTAATTCAGACCTTATTTTGAATATATATACTCACTACATTTAATGCAAATTATGTTACATTCAGTCACTAAATATATAAAATATAATTAATGACTTATTAATCATATCTTTTCAGATCTTTAAAAGGCCAAAGTGTCAAAATAAAAGCACATAAATATGCATTAAATATGGGCTGCTCAATTTTAGATCAAATACTTTATGTAGAAATATTTTCTCCTCCCACTCTCTCGTCATATTTTGTACACACACAGGCACACACACATACACAACTAATAATGTTATCGGCTCAGATCACCAACTCAGCAGATCTCATCCACATGTCACCTGCAATAGCTCAACACATGCATGCACGCGCACACACACACACAGATGCAGAGTTTTGTGCTCCTTGTCAATAGGACGTTAAGGGTTTTGGCACTAATGACCAGTGTAGAGATAAGAGAGGAGAGGTTAATGTGTTGCTGTGGGTGATCAAGATAAGACCGATCCCTTCAATCCTGCAGACAATGAGACAGTGAGAAAGGGAGAGAGGATTTTTTTTAAAAAACACAGGAGGAAAAATATCTACAGGAATACAATAAAAGAAGAAGAAAAGCATCTTTGTTTTTTAAAAAGTTTCATTGTTTAGTGTTAAATTTGCTGGGGATTTTTATTATTACATTTTATATATGAATAACAGGATTCATGTCAATTTGGTCCATCGGTGTTTGTGCACATAAATATGCACACAGCACAGTAAAAACACTAAAAATGCACACACACACAAACACTCTGCAGCCACCACAATCAGCCGGTCCTGCCTTTCAGCGAATGGGTTATCAGTGCAGCTCCAAAGACAAACCAAATATACGACCCTGTCTTGCATGCTAAATGGCTTTATTTGGAAGCTTTCTTTTACACCGGTTGAGATATGTGTGTTTACAAGTGAACACAGCTACTGTATTATGTGTGTGTACCTCTGGGGATTTGTTTGTTCGGTCTATTCATAGCATCACAGGGCAGATACAGTTTATTTTGATTGCTAATAATTTAAGTAATTGCTCAGCTTTAACAGACACTCGGTGCATGTGTATCCACACGCACGCACGCACACGCACACACACTTTTCTTCCTGTGAGTGAAAGTAACATAAAATGGCTGCCCACCCCCAACTCCCCCACCCCACCCCATCTGTGTGGCCGGCTGGGTCGGCTGACATTTGGACACTTGTCAATCATCTCTTTCAATAGCCAAGCGGCAGGAAAAATGAAGTCGGGGGGTCAGCAACTCAGTGTATCACCATGGCAACAACTGCACTGAAGTTCATGTGCCTGCTGGGCCTGTAGTTCGAAGTGTGTGCAGCTCCATGCGCGTGAGTGTGTGTGAGAATGTCCATTTTTGTTTCGGTTTTGAGTGTATGTGCGTGCTGTCTTCTGTGCCCAATTGTTCCCTATCAGCCGGAGGCAAATACTCCTCCTATTCTAGCTCTTCCACCTCTCACCTTGCAACCTCACATGCAGCTTTAGCCTTTTCTCCCTCCTTTCCCCCTTGCTCAGAGTTTTTTTTTCTCCAAACTCTCTCCTCTAACCAGCAGGTCAAGGAACAAGGCCCTGCAGGAAGTACAGCATCCAAAAAAAAGAGAGAGTACTTAACCTTTCACCACCTCAGCCTTTCCCTCTTTTTTGCCCCTCTTTTGCCTCTGACCGTTATCCTCTTCCTATGCCAGTGTGTGTTTCGCTGTGATCCTCCACTTACGCCGGCTCTAAATGCAATTGTTTTCTCATCCTCTATAGTTGCGCATTCATCTGCTTGTCAGTTTGGCCTTTGTTGTCGAGAGTGTGAGAAGCATGCATGTGTTATCCCATGTGGTTCACATGTATAAGCAGGCCTGCGTATTCAGCCAAAGCACAAGAAAACAGAATGAGCGAGTGCGCAAGCACAACAAACTATGTGGAGTCTGCGCCACTGGAGGTCTGTTTATGGAATGAATGTAGAGGATAATTTGTGTTCTCAGCCAGGGAAAATAGCTCAGATTGAGCCTCAGAGGACAATCTACTGACCCGTTTACCGAACACTTATCGCAGAGAGGTTCACCAGCACTATTCATCCTTTTGGGGCTCCGACAGCCACACACACAAGCAAGCAGCTAGTCCCCTCCTATCTATCCAGACTTTAATGACAGCATGATGTGCAGAGACAGCAGCAACACAGAAATGAGTTCAATACAATGGTCCAACGGGCATGAAAACCTGTAGCTCTGGGGGGAAAAGAAATTTACACTTACACTGTAGATTCTGGCAGATTTTAGGGATTAGATGACATTTCATTTGGAGGGCTAAATGATAAACTTCAGCTACTTAACTGAATTTTTGTTGACACGTGTTGGAAAACAAAGCATGCATAAATCACACAGGTTTGCTCAAAGTATTTAAATTTATCACCCCTCTTACTGAACATAGCGATTTTTATGAGTAAAATCTGCCGGTAATAGCTGTTTGATGTGGATTAACATGCTCCATTACCCCAATGCACCAACACTGCCAGAATTATCACACACACACACATACGCACAGAGCTGCAATACGTAATATAGACACCAACATTGCTCCATCCAAAAGGCCTGCTAACAATATGCACACACACACACACACACACATATACAGACATATATTCTTGGTCCAACACTCTCTCCTCTTTCCAGTTCCATCAATGGACAAGGCCTTACTGGAATGGTGTAATTCTCTGGGATAATTCATGGATGATTTTGGGATAATCTCCAGCAAACCATTCGCAGCGGTGCCACCCAGTTTGCCCGTTGCCTGATTACCAGGCACCAAATGCCAGCCACTTGTAGTGACCAACACCGCCAACAACCACTCTGGTGCATGCAAATAAACAAAACAAACAAGGACCTCCAGCAGGGAAACATCCAGCTCGGCTTGCACAGATATTCAACAAACACTGCAGGTTATCAAAAGCACACACACACACACACATACACAAAAGACAAACAAACCCAAAACACAACAATGTAAAGCCATCTTGTTATATGCAAAAGCATGCGTTTTAAGAGCAAATCCAGCCCTGACACACACACACACACTAACAAATACAAGAACATATGCACACGGACAGCTGAGAGGTTTTTCATTAGGTGTGATTGCCATCTCGTGGCAGGAGTAACCATGTGATTAAAAATAAATGCAGCACATGATCTTCACCGTGACATACAATTAAATGATCAGCGTTACATCTTCTCATTTTTCACTTAAAGGCAAAAACCACCTTCTGAAACCTGGCTTAAAGAAGCGTTACACTTTAAAATTTTAAAAACAAGGTATACAAGCACCAGTTTACTGTTGCACATAATGTCACATTCATGGTTTAATAGATCTATAATATTTTTGCATAAATAATGCACACACTGAGCCAATTAACAGAGAAAATATTTAAGCACAGAACCTCAGGAGGGTTTATTCTTGATTTCTTCTGCAGGTGAGCTGCAGTGCCTGTGCATAGCTTGTTAAATACTGACATCTAGTGGCTCAAATGAAAAACGCAGGTGCCTTAGAATTGCACGTGTTGGTCAAATGAAATATCACCACCTCTTGGCCAGTACACCTACGTAACCAAAACAAGATGAAAACCTAATAAATTTAAACAATTACAGTAATTATCCAGATATTTCGTGCAAATAATTTTCCCCTTGACTCATATTTTAAATTCCCTGAATAGAGTTATTTCCTAAGCACTCGTTTGGTTTGAAATAGTAGGTCGAGTGTTCGCATGCATCTAAACAGAGCAGAGCTGTCATGGTAATTACGACTAACACCAGTGTTTACCTTACATCATGGCTCGTTATTTAACAACTTGCTCTCTCCAATGAAAGAAATCCATCAGTGAGACAGAGGGCTTCACACGCAGACACACACACACACACAAACACTTATATGCACACAACAAGTCCTCTTTACGTGCAGTTATGTGCAAACTTGCACAATAAAAGTAAAAATACAAACATTCTGTTAAAATGTATATTAAAGTGTAAAAGCTCATTGCTCTGTCCATTTGATATTTACACCTGTGAACAAGTTTTTACACAGTGTACCCACAAAAACTTTTTTTCTCTCTCCCACAGGAGAGACAACGCACAGACTGAGCGTGGACCACAGCTTCTGTATGTGGGTTACGCCTCACAGGTGACACTGCACTTCTTGCACAGAATCTTGCCAAGTGTCAGAGCATGCAAACTGCCCTGACCCCCCCCCACACACACACACACACACGCACACCCATACGCAAACTCAGTCTACCTATTTAGTACCATTTCAGATTTACTCACTGTTAATTCAAAGCTCTTGGAGGTGTTTACAGTTTGGGTTTTGAATTTGGGTGCTCAAAATCCTCTCCCTCCACTTCCACAAAACTCTGTCCAGCATTTAGCACTTTAGAAGAAAAAGGGGAAAAAAAGAAAATTAGAAACACAGTTGGCAACACTTTTTTGTTTCCCGAGGATTCCAGAAGAATGGATGTTTCCGGTCACTTTGTAAAAATCACTCCAAAAAAATTACTAAAAACGATTTAAAAAAAAGCCCATTTACATGAACCAAGCGAGCTGCTAAGATCACATGCTGGAAGCAGGGTCCCCTTAGTCAGTCTGTCACTCCACTCGCACTTAAGTCCAGCACTTTTTTCTTTTTTGGTCCTGCTGTTTAAGATGACACTTCTTTAAGGTGTGCAGCCTAAGCTGGAGATCATGGCAAGATGATGACAGGGAGCGATGATCTGCGTGGACTGATGCATCAGAGTGTCAAGAAAGCTCACCTGTTCTCGTCAGCCACACTCCTGTCTCCGAGCGGTAAAAGCTCTCCTGTCATGTTTACACCAGCGCAGCCACACCGGTCTCCTCTCTCCTCTCTCCTGTCAGACATTGACTGTGGGGGGGTTTTTTTTTTTCCTTTCTCCACTGCTCTGTCTCTGCACTTGACCAATCCACTCTATCAGCTCCACCACTCTCAAAACCACACAGATTTGCACTGTGCAACCTTTTCCATTTTCTATGATACTTTCACTCACTTGCCTTCTCCCCCCACTGCTGCCAAACCAGTCACCTGTAGACTCAGAGGTACTCAAAACCATTTCCCAATCTCCCGCCCTCCTCGCCTCATTCTTATCTTGTCTATCTCTCCTACTCTTATTTTCACCTTCCTCACTCCCACTCACTTTTCACTCCTACCCACTTTCAGTCCTTTCACTTCCTCTAATAAATCCTCTGCCTCTACCCAACCATTACCAATTTTCTCTGACCCACTATTTGCTATTAGCCCCTCGTCTTCCTCCTCCCCTTCTTCTTATCCCTTCACTCTCCATCGCTGTCTCTGCCTATCCTCCTTATATATCCTCAGCCTTCGCTTTGCTTTCTCCCCATCTCCAGCGGCATGAATATATTATTATCTACACAATGGGGCCCTGCTTATTGTTTATGAATTACCAGCCTTGCGGCCAAACAAAGCCTATTTTCATAAGAAACCTCCATTTCATTTCAGCTCCAATTAGATTGGGGGCTAAAGAATAGGAGTCCTCAGGCCTCAGCCCCTAAGGATGGCAGGTCCATTCAGCTTCATTCAATGGGGCCTTATTGCTTTCCCATACAAAAGAGCACGTGGATGGGCTTTCAGACTGAAACACCAACCAAAAATGACTGGGAGACAGTACTGTACAATAACAAATCTTTAAAGAAAGGACACTGAGCGCTTATCCTCCCATCCATCAATTCATCCCTCACTCTTCGCTTTCTTCTTCTCCTCTGTTCGTATATTGTAAGACCTGGACATTAATGACAGACAGTTGAAAGAGAAAGGGAGTGAAAGAAAGAGAAGAAGAAAGAGGCAAAGCAGCTCAGTTTTTCACAATACATGTCAAGTCTAAATGATCACTGGCTGCTGAATAGACAGAGGGAAGGGAAAAGAAATGAGTCGTGCGTATGTATGTGTGTGTGTGTACAGCTGATTGATTCTCTGCTTTGAAAAGAGGGAGAAAAAAGAGTGAAGGAAAGAGAGAGGAAGACCTTGGTGCTTTTTTTTCCTAAGCTCCACAATAGTCAGGGGGGTCTGAGCTGTATTGTGGAGCAGCCACAGTGACAAGCTGTCACTCCATCCTGGTTGGAAGAAAGAGTCAGAGAGTGAAGAGGGGCTGGGGCAGGTCAGAACCCCGATAATATGCGTCTGCCTCCTTATTTCAAAAGTTTCTCACCCACGAGACACTTGACAGGAAGAAGAAGGCTCTCAAGTGTTCCCCGGGAAAGTTGAAGGACAAATAAAAGCAAGCTGGAGCTCAAATGTTAGCTGCAGTGTGTACTTATGTACCTTTAGGTGAAACGCGGGCAACATCATGCTCAGAGTGCCAGGTAAACTTCCCAGCAGTAAAGCAATGGCTCTTTTCATGAACTGGTTCATTATTTAGGATAGAGAGGCAGCCAAACACTTTCAGGGAGTCAAGCCAGCAAGGTCAGAGTGTGGCAGCGCTGGCCTGGCTTTATCTGCCGAGATCTGCCTCACAGGATGAATGTGAATTGTGCCTTTGTTCCTATGAAGGAATATTCAACATGAAACAAAGGGCTGCCGTTTTCATTACAACTGAGTGGACAAGGTGAGAGTCACAGTGAAAAGGGTGACATCTGCGCTTATTCATCTAACAACAGCCGAATGAGATCTTCTCCCCCTACAAAGCTTGTCACGATTACCAGGGTGCACAATAGAATTCAATAGGCTAGATTTTTTTTAAAGGAGCCAGCATACACACAGACCAACATATCATGGTATTGCATGTAAATAGTCAAGCACTTTGGCCATCAGTTTTTCATGCCATACGTATTGGGTATTTTGCATATCATTTTACTGTGTTAAACAGGGCAGGAGGTGAAGGGGACAGGGCACTTTTTACTGTGTGGAATAAACAGTGAAAAGCTCAGGAGAAAAAAACGATATAGGCTGATATATACTGCATATTTTTTCAGTTTAATGCGTTTGCTTAGGCTTTTTTTTTTCTTGTTTCATCGTTAATATCTCTCCTCTTTCTACCTCATGGATCTGTTTGGAATATCAAAAAGTTCTCCCAAAATATGGGGAGAATCTCCTCAACGGTATCTATTAGGAGACTGCACTATTTTACCCACGGGTATATCCAAGCAACAATGTCTTTGAGCATCGGCGGGCTCCGTGACTGCTGGACAGTTCCACGAAGTGTGGTCTGACTTCATGAAATATATAAAGCACATACAAAGAAAGATGCATTTTCCATTCTTTCCCATTTATGAGTCCACTAAGTTTTATAAAACCCCTTTTTTATTTTTGTTTTTATTGTTTCACGTCTCGCTGCCAGTGTTTTTGATTTTTTTTTCTATTTGCCTACACTGAAAATATGTTCAGTGAGTCTTAGCTTGTGCTCTATTGTGAAAATTGAAAACTTACAAATAAATAAATAAATAAGGCCTAGCAGCCATTGTTAGGCACCCTCTGGCCAACAGAAGAATGACATCTAAATAAAATAACATGAATTAACTCACTCATGTGTGCGTATGGCTTTATTGCCCCTAACATCACAGTTTTGTTTACTTTTAGTTATTTTTAATACCGTCTGCTTCACCTCCAGCTATATAGGAACCCGGTGTAGCCCACAGAATGTTTCTTCTCAGCAATTACTAACTACGCCTATGAGGAAAAAACAGTCACAGTAATAGCATAGTATTACTATACTGGTAACTATAAACTGCTTGTAATAAATTAGTAAAAATCTCTGCAGTCACACTGTTATATACTGACTTGTAATAAGAACAGTAACAGGGTTGTGGTGGCTGTTATAAAATGTTATATTGTTAATTATATGTTGTTTATTAGCTAATTTACTAAAGCACATTAGGAAATAATATAATGGCTTAGGCATTTGTTTTTATATTGTTAGCCTGAATGTTTGGACTGTTATTACCCAATTACATACATTTCAATGTAATATTACTCAGCTATAGTCACTGTTAAATCTCAAGCCCATGTTATATTTACAATATACTGTAGAAAACATACTGAAGTCCAATTTCATCTAGTTTACTACATTTGAGGAGAAAGCACTGATTTTTAAACACGAATTATATAATTCACGTTTTTATATAAAGATGTTTTATCAGAAACTAACATTTAACCAAAGTAGAGCTGAAAACAATCACTTTTTAAGTCCGTAGACTAGAGAGATAGAGATATATCTATATTACTTTATATACACACAGCCTCTGTGCCTAGGTACTGAAAAGAAATGATAAAGAAGTAGCAACACGCGGGCATATAAGCTGATGATATTGTGGTTTTCTATGCGTCACTTTTCAGGCAAGTTACATATGAACTAAAAGTTTAATAGTAAAATTTTGGATTTCAATATTGGTATTCTTATTAGGTTTATTTCACGACAGACACGGATTCATCCCAGCAGGCACACCAGAGTGAGCCCACATGCGTGTATATACTCCTTTAAATGGGGATGGGGCAGGTGTAGCAGCGGCATTCAAAAACATACCTCAGGGAACACATTTATTTATCCCAAAGGGCAAAGGCTCATCTTTTAGCAGTATTTACAATATACAGTACAACAGTAATATCTGTACAGTTCCTTTGGGATACAAAAGAAAAATTAAAATGCAAAGTTGTCAAACAAAAACTAAAGAAAAAAATGGATTAAAAACAGACAAAGGAGTTTCCTGGCACAAGCTTTGCTGAAGGCTAAAAACATCAGGCTTAGCCCGAGTCTGAGGAGGATACCCTGCAAAAAAGTCATTTCATAAAAAATTAAATAAAGAGGTTATGAAATGGCTTTGTTCAAGTTAAGACTCGTCAAAGCCTTTGGACCATTAACACCATTAAAGTACCATTCTGTACAGTGGATAGTTGTGCTGTTAAATGATTGTAAACAGACGGAGAGGAACTCTCTCCAGTTATCCTCCAGCTTCGTGAACGCAGCCATGGACATTGATGCTGGATGGTTCAGTACGATTCATTCATGCTTGTTTAGAGATCAAGGAATGTTACTGTGAAACAGACGGTCGAGGAAGTTTAACACGTCATCTGAGTAAGGCCCGTCTATTAAGCTGGCCGGCACTTAAAGTGCACTCATGGATCCAGCTCAAACTGAAGATGCGCATTTACCTTCACACAACTGAGCTTAATTCATGTATGCGACTGTGCATTTTAAAGAGTGCAATCAAGTCCATAGGTACTGTACAAGTTCTTTCTTTCTACAGGCTCCACGTGGATGTTCACATGAGCCTCACAGGTTTGTCTCATCCCACGCTGGGTCATTAATGCTCTTCAAAACGTTCCTAACAACTTTTTCTAGATCCTTTCGTGCTCTCTGCTCTTCCTCCAGTGACCTCTTCATCTTCTTGTTGTCCTGTGTTGGGAAAATAATCATGAAATACGGTTTAAAACAAATTTGAAGATGACATTTAGTCACTCAGCCACAGTATCATGAGTTACCCAACAAACATGTAACATCATACAAGCTCACCTGTTTCAGCTCTTGAACCTCATCCCTCAGAGCATATACCACATCCACCAGGCTCCTATTTAAAAATAAATAAATACATTTTTAAAAATAATTGTAAAAATTAAACTTAGAGAGTGCAACTTTCCCTGAAGGACAAGAGACTTTGACGTTTGATGATTTTTGTTGTTGTTGTTGTTGTTGTTGTTGTTGTTGTTGTTGTTGTTTAGATTGCAGAAAGCCTGCTAAGGCATCATTGTGAGGTGGTCGGGCACAGTATTAAAAAAAAAACAAAAAACAAAAAAAACAATAAAGGTCAAAGATAATTGAAGTTTTAAGATGATCCAGTACAGATTTTCACATTTTGTCTGACCATGATAAGTCCTGATCAGACCTTTGCGCTACTATAGTTTCAACACGGACCTCAAACAGTGAGGAGAGCCTTCAGCTACCTCGCAGTAATGACTCAGGGCTCCATCATCAGTTTTGTATATTAGTATGAATCCACTTTGAATCAAGAAATCACTTAAAATAGATCTCATCAAAAGCAACACTTCACGCCACTTTTTAAAGAAAACAAATGAGACACAAACTCATTGACATCTATCAGTCTTTAAATTGCTACAGGTCCATCTTCGGGACTCCAGTGAACCATGATGAGAGCCGTTATCCACTAATGGAGAAAACTTGGAACAGTGGTGAACATTCCCAGAGGGAGCCACCCTATCAAAATGACTCCAAGAGTGCATCGACGACTTATCCAGGAAGTTACAAAACAACCCAGAACAACATCTAAAGAACTGCAGTTCTCACTTGTCTCAGTTCAGGTCAGGGTTCATGATTCAACAATAAGGAGGAGCTCTTCCTTGGACGTCTCTAAGGAGAAAACCGCTGCTGACCAAAGGTCCAGACTTAAACCTGATTGAGATGCTTTTAATAAACAAACTCTCCAATAAGGCTGAATCAAATTCTTCAAGGAAGAGTGGGCCTAAATTCCTTGCTTAGTGGCAGTTCTTGCTGCCGAGGCGTGGCACAAGCAGTTATTGACCTTTTCCACAAAGGGCCAGGTAGTTTTAGATCTGCATGTTTTCACTGATATCTTAGACTTAAAATTTGATGATCTGAAACATGTAGGAGTGACAAAAAAACCCAACAAACAAACAGGAAGTGGGCAAATACTTTTTCCACATCTCTATAATCCCCGCACACAGAATACAGAAAGGACTGAGCTGAGCATTACAGGATTTAAAGACATTAGGCTTGAGCCAGGAGAGAAGCACGGAAAAGAGATTCATCCATCATCTTACTTTTCTTCCAAAGTACTTTGCCCGTTGCGACTGGGATCCTCCAAAAGTACTTTCTCCTCACCGGGGATGATCACATGGAGCCCCGTTTCCCTTTGTGGCCCTGTTTCAAAACAGAACAGCTCATAACAGTTGGTACTTCCGAGTGCAATAAGCCAGTGCAGTCATCTTTGGTAAATGACTTTTCCTTTTTTTTTTTTTTTTTTAAAGACCAAAATGTGA
>VUQR01013046.1:5589-28124 GCA_015108515.1 Hemichromis elongatus | reverse complement strand
ATGGGTAACAGTCAAACAAAGTGACCATCTTTATGACCTGTCTGTGAATATGCCTGCTTCAGCTCTGCAGAAGCAATGATTTAAAAAAAAAAAAAAACGGAAAAAAAAAAAAAAAAAAAAAAAAAAAAAAAAAAAAAAAAAAAAAAAAAAAAAAAAAAAAAAAAAAAAAAAATAGAGCCAAATTATTTAAGAAATGACAAAAAAAAAGGGATGTTTTGACCTGAACACTACTGTGAATTTGTGGACAAACCTTCAGGTCATGGGAAGGAAGCCGTCAAACCTTAGGAACCTGGAGAAGTTAACTAAAGAGGAGTGGGTTGCTGTCACCTTTTTTCCCAAAAATTTTTAAAGTACAGTTCATACATGGAAACAAAGATTTAAAAAACATCCATTTAAGTCTAAATTCTCCTTGCATAAAGACTCACACTATGATGTCCACTCAAAGCAGACCGTTCCTAAAATGAACTGCACACCTAGCCCACTGATTTATTTTATCAGTTAACCAATGAGCAAAGTTTCTCTTTACACGCAAAATATGGCAAACTATTGAGCTCTATTGATTAAATAATCGCGACACCAAACAACTGAGCGGGAAATGTGTAATTCATACTGGATTGAGCACTGCAGACTGAAAAACGGCATGGATAAATGTTAGGCTGTCTGCAGACTGTCTTAAGACACAAACTGCCTCGTTCAAGTAAACTAAATGTTAACAGTGTCTTGTTTTTTGTGGGGTCACCACAGTTCATCACCTGCATCATCTCAGCTTATCCTTAGCATCCTTTTCTATCACAACAACCATCTGCATGTCTTTTCCTCCTGTTTGGCGGCTTTATATTCATATTTAAACCAGTTAATTTCAGTAAACGCAATTGTGTGTAAACCCCACCAGGGTTTGCATCATCATTTGAGGTGATTGCCAGACATTACGTGTATAATGTACTGTAATTAACGGGTCACAGTAAGTGAGGAATCAATATATTCTGGGTTTCAATGAATAGAGAGAAAATGATCTACACGTGGGTTTGTAATCCTTGAGATCTGACCGTGTGGCAGGGAACAGTGAGTGGTTTGTGGCTGGGCGCTGTGGCTGCAGTGTGTTTGATCTGTCTGGTCAGGTGTTCCACCCAGTCCTGCAGGTCCTGCTGGTTGGTGCAGATCACCAGGAGACGGTCAAACATTGTGCCTGCAGCAACAGGGACAGTATTGTTTAGGCTGTTAATGAAAAACCACGAGAATGAGTCAGCATCTTGCTTATAAAATGTGACCCTACCATTGAGCTCGAAAGCATTTTTATGGGCTTCACAGTCTTCTAGTTTTGTCACTGCCATGCCTGCCAGGGGCAACTTTCCCTGGAGAGCAAAATAATCACGCCAGACACATGACATGCAAGAAAACAAATAAAATAAATACATAAATAGTGTATTTTTTTAATTTTATATATATATATAAATAAATGAGACTACTGACCTGGAATATGAAGCCACTCATCCTGGGGCTGGCAGACAGCATGAGGAGGATGTGGGGGAAGAGCATGAGGTAACGCTCATTTTTATCCTACAGTGGAAAATGTAGAGAGCACGAGTAAGCATTTTTAGTACAAATAGGATGGCTTTAGCTTGTACAACCCATTTCAAAGGAACTCTGAATCTCTTTAAGTCACAAAAGTTCAATATTCTGTGTTTTCAGAACAGAACCAGAGCAGAACAATAGCACAGGCAGATCTAGAAGCAAATGTAAAAACAAAGAAACAGTCAGACATTATCTCCTATATGCTTCTAGAAACGGTTCAGTGACTGGGTACTGCCCTACATCTTAAGAGTTGGGAAGCGCAGGTATAACAAATGCAACCTTTAATGCCAAATCCTTTACACAGGCTACAGATGAACAGATGGCTGCAGCAGCAAAGGTTAGGCAGGTATGAACTGTTTTTAGCTTTGGGACACATTTCTGTAGCACTGTCTTGAACTTTAACAGTAATTATTTTTACTCTTTGAAGTAAATTAGCCATTTGTACTATGTGTACAAAAGACTGTAACTTATGCACTTTGATATCATAGTTATAGGAAGCGAATATTGCAGCAGTTTATAGCACAGTGAAGTATAGATGAAAGAGCCAAATAAATACCTCTGACAGCTGACTCTGGACCAAGACCTGGCTCATGTAGATCACAGAGCCTAAGGTTTTGATGTCATCCCCCTCCCACAGCCGGATGGACTCTGTCAGAATCTGCAGCTCCAGCTCCTTTCGTTTCCGCACCTCCTGGCACTGAGCCTGGCGTGAAAGAGACAGACGACCGTTTCAAAAGCTTTTCTTAAGCCACTTCGTTTCATATAAAGTCTGGTTACACGCTATGTCTGTCTGG
The DNA here is from genome assembly GCA_015108515.1 of Hemichromis elongatus. NCBI lineage: Eukaryota > Metazoa > Chordata > Actinopteri > Cichliformes > Cichlidae > Hemichromis > Hemichromis elongatus. The sequence goes on along the minus strand of VUQR01013046.1, from coordinate 25,758 downwards.
AGAGGAAGAGAGTTCAGCTTACCGACAGACTTTTGAAAGACGTCATGCACTTCTGGATGTCTGGTCTGTCTGGGTGAGTCTCCTAAAAAGGGCAGATACATTTAACAAAAAAAAGCTAAACACGGGAGCTCAAGAACGATGGATATCCAGAGACACACACACACACCTCCATGTGTCTCTCGAGCTCTTTAAGTAGTGTGGGGTATTTGTCCAGTCTCATAAAGGGTTTACTGAGGCCTGTGGTCAGGGTGAGGATCCCAGGACTGACAGCGCCACGCCCTTCCATAAACTCTCCCAATACTTCACTGCAAGAGAACCAAAGAGAAACAAAACATTTTATCTACAACACAAACAGAATCATCACAGAAGCAACACATAAGTTGCCTTTGTTAGTTATTTAATAGTTTTAAGAATCACTGAAGGTCAAACCATCCTAATTTGGATTCTGATTGTGCTGCTCGTGCCTTCTGCCCTCATAATTGTGAGCGATATGAGGGTGTTAAAAAAAATAATCACGACATTATTATTAATTAGTTTCAGCAAACAAACGAAGCCATGGAGGTAGGGAAAATTGCAAGTACCTATTATTTTCCATTATCAATCAATCTGTACATTATTTTTCCAATAATCAATGCTCTGAAAAATACCAGAAAATTACAAAACATTCCTCTCACTGTGACCTAAAGCCCAAAGTGAGACGGTCACATACATTTAGATCCATAATTTGTTGAACAAAGATACTTTTTTTTGGTAATATTGCCTCACTTCATCAAACATAAAACAATATTATGTCAATATGTTAATTGCTTTTAGCCATTTTTATGGACAGTCCTCCACTTTCAAAGGCTAAAAACAAATTAGTTGGAGCCTGTTACAGCTACCTGTACACCCTGGACAGGTTGCCAAGCTGACACGGGGCTAACACGGACAGACTGCATACAAACAACCTCTTGCACTCACAGGCAAATAAGATTCACCAGTTAGCCTAACCCCATTAACTGCATGACTGTGAAAACCCCCCCAAAGAGAACCCACACAGACACGGACACGAGGAGAACACGCAAACTACACCCTGAAAGCCCCCATCAGATGGTGGAGTCAAACTCAGAACCTTCTTGCGGTGAGGCAACAGTGCTAACGTCCTCGTCATCGTGCTGCCCACTTTATAAAGTTCGTTTTTTAATTTTTAATTAAAGTGTTAACCCTCTCATAACACCTCAGTTGAGCTATTGTGTAATGACATTACATCCAACAGCCTACAATCCATCCAGACAGTAACGTTAGAAATCCTATAGACGCGTTTAGAATGACGCATAATTCGATAAGTATCTACGAGGCTGACAAACTTCATATTTCAGATGCATCTCGGGTGAGCTTCTACAGCTCACTCGAGATAATCTCTCTCAGTTTTCTTTCCTTTAGAGGTTCTCGCAGCCTCTTTAAATTTCATGTTGCTAAGACTGCTGAGCAAAATTTACATTCAGCCCATCACCTCCAGACAGAGTTTGTGCTAATGCGTCAGATCTCCACACGAGTGAAAAAGAATACTGCACTTCTTCTTCTGTTAAAGCACAATCGGTCCAAACACTGATGGAGCATTAATCTGTTACCTGTGTGGCCATTCTTGTTGTTGGATCTGCTTACTCTGCTCCTGGCTATCCTCTGGTTACTTGTTTTAATAACTAGCTGACATGAATCAGGTGAAGTTAGGCTATCTTACAAACTTAATGGTTCAGTGTGCCCCATCTTTACTACTGCAAATACATAAACAAACCCCACCTCTACAGCAGTGTGTGTGATAATGGAATATCCACTGGACAGTGATGATCGCAGTGACAAGCCAAAACATATTCTATAATCAGTAAATGAGAGGAAGCTAAGACCACACTCAACGTCATCAAGATGAAGAGCCCCATCTCCTTTGTCAACATGGTCATTTGTACGACCTGCTGTGCCACGTGTGGGAAAGGCTGGCGACACCGTTTAATGATACTAAATACAGCTGATGTGAGCATACCTGTATTGGGTGAGCACATTAACTGCAGAGGGATGGTTCGAGCAGTAACCAACATAGAGAGCCTTCATCTGTGGCATGTGCTTGAGGAAGAAGCTGCCCACCCTTTGTTGGCTTTCTGGAAGCCTAAAGAGATAAAAAAAACAAAAATAATAAAAAAGCATCACAGAAGGTCAAAATACACCTATATTAACTCTCTTACAGTGAGAAGAGGTAATATGAACGTATGCAGTCTAATTCCATAAATTTCCATTCTTTAAGTACAGTCTAACCCAATATGCCTGCAGTACATGCAGCCCAACACTAGATGTCCCTCTGTGTATTGAGAAACAGCGAAGATGCTGCTGCAGTGGGGCTGTGTGTGCTGGGAGGGACTAACTTGGTGCACTCCTCCAGTGATTGGACGAGCATCTGCTGGAAGGTGCTGATCTCCTCCAGGTTTCCCAGAATCAGAGCCACATCTGAGCTGCTCAGTCTGGAAGAAAAGGTGATGATGAAGGTGGGAGATTAGTGGAAAAAATATTCAGCAACATGTAAGCGTGAGACAAGGACTTCTACCAAGTTTGTCCTTTAGATTATGGGGGGAAAAAAACAAAAACAAACAATTCAAGTTAATTTGATACATTTTAAAAGAACAGAGTGTTATATCGCTTTATGTCTGAGGCAGTCATACTTTTCAATATTCTGAAGAGGTCGCAGGTAGTTCATCAGGAGACTCTGAAGGTCCTTGGAATATTCAGTCTCCGTTTCTAAAATGTTCTGTAACACCTAAAAATAAAGAGGAGAGAATTTAAATTATTATCTATAATAATAGATTTATTGTTGTCATTCACAAAGGCTATAACACTAATTCTAAAACTCTAAATATTTATTAGACTGCTGCCTAGCGCACACCAACATATAAGCTTAAAATGTGAATGTAAACACACAGTGTATCAATTATGTTCACATTTTCCTTCAAGGTAATTAATAACACAAGAACAACGAACAACGATTTTAAAATAAAATCAGTATATTTTTTTTATATTCATTTAATGCAGTCAGTTGCACATAATCCACCACAAGAGCTGATTATGTTCAAGAGCCACAGATAACCATACATAGAGTGACTGCTATGCGATAAAGATGCAGTGTGAGAAAACACTTTTTTCCTTTCATGCAGCTGTCATCACAGATGCATGAAAGGCAAAATAACTGAGAGGACAGCTTCTCTCGGTCAAGATCATTAACAGATGGAAAAAAAGCAAAGACCCGGATAAAACCAGAAACAAGAAAAGCCAAAGACAGTCAGAACAGATATGCATGAAGGAAAAAAAAAAATACTAACAGGGGAAAGCAAAAAACAAAAAAGCCTTTAGGTTGCTTGCTTACCAGATTATAGTACGTCTTGCTGATTGCAGATGTGTCAAAGCCTTTAGGTGGGCTCTTAAGGGTGCCAGACTTGGGGGACACTTGTTTGTCTGTGATCAGAAGGGAAACAAATGGTTTGATGCAAGTTCTCATACACTGAACCTCAAGCTATTTTAAATTCAATATTACACAAACCTCATCAAAGAGCAAGTTTGTCTACCTGCAGTTTATACATCACTGCACACTTTATTAGGTCCACTGTGACAGCACTAGGTTGGACCCTTTTATCCATTCAGAAGTGCCTTAATACTTTGTGGCTCGGGTTCAACAAAGTGCTGGACTCATTACTCAGACATGTTTGTTCTTATTGATAAGTAGCATCACACAGTTGCTGCAGTTTCTAACTGTAGCCTTTGAGTACAGTTAGCTCACCGTCATGTTTAGTTTAGCAGCAAAAATTGAGACTCATCTAACCACGCAATGTTTCTCCAATCTGATGTTGCAGTTTTAACCATGCCTGAATTGTAGCCTCAGTGGCACCCCATGTGGTCTTCTGCTGCTGTAGCCAATCTGCTAATATTTGATATATTGTGAAATGCTCTTATGCACACCTTAGTTTTAACATGTGGTTATTTGAGTTATTGTTGCCTTGGTATCAGCCTGAAGCATGCACCTCTGAAGTGCAGCATCAACAAGACATTTTCTCCCAAAGAACTGTCACCGATTGGACATTCTCTGTAAACCCAAGAGATGGCTGTGTGGGATAATCCCAGCAGATCAGCAGTTTTTGGAACACTGGCACTAACAACCATGCCACGTTCAAGGTCACTTAAAACATCTTTTTTTTCCCCAGTCTGACACTCAGTTTTAACTTCAGTGGGTCTCTCTTGACCATTTCTACTTGCCATGTGATTGGCTGCATGCTGCATGGCCATGAAACATTTCATAAAATCGAACTTGATGACAGCTGATTTGAAATAATGGAACTATTACAAATGCTTAGGCAACACTGTAACCTTTATAATAAGGAGGAGGCATAAAAAGAAAAGTGATGGAATCTCACATTAAAAAAAAAAAAGAATGACAGAAATCTCTAAAGGAAATGCACTTTAAGTGGCTGTTGCAGTTCGTGTTTACTAAGATCTTTTACAGCACTTATAATGTAACATGAGTTCCTTTATCAGTAATGAAACTACAGCCCCTCCTTACTTCTTTAATACTACATCTCAGTAAGTGCTTTCTAAAAGAATTCAGACACCACTAAAAAATATAAACTGTTTATACAGAAAACATTGGGCATAAATTTATTTATTCCTTAAGTAAATAAAGAAAACAACCCAAGCCAATTAACAGCCATGTTCTGGGTTACAGTGCAAGCAGAGTCATTTAAACTCCCACCAAGGTTAAATTATTCGAAATACGAGACCCAAAGGACAGCGCGCTTCTCTTGGCCTCAAGTTCCCCAACCACAGTTTCAGCTTGTTAAATGAACCTTTCGTGCAGAGAGCACATCTTGTGTTACTCGAAAACGTCTTCACAGTGGCCCCGCTGTGTCACTGGCATCTCGACGCAAGCGGGAAAAACAAAAGACCGCAGCAGATGTGGCACTACATTACTGTCACGGCGTCGGGCGGAAAGATGGTGACAAAGGCAGCTGTGAAGCTGTGCACTGGAAGGCAAATGTGTGACAGAGATTTCTCTTTAGTATGCTATTTTCCACAAAGGCATGCAGGGGCAGGGGATTTATTTAGAAATACGTGGACTGAACGATGCAACTGCCAATTTTTATGGTGTAACAAACACAGTGTGATGAATCACTACACTAAGGTATTAATATCCTGGTCTAGTGAGTCCAATTTTGGAAATAGCATGGGAGACTCTAAATGTGAAACTTGTTTTAAAAATTCAACCAGTTAGTTATTAAAAACCACATCCGGAAGTTCTGCGCCTCCCATAAATTCCCAATCAGACCATGTTAATCAGTCATCAGGTTAGCTGAGGTACCCACCGGAGCCCTTGACCTCACGCACATAGTTGCTAGGAAACCAGCCAGTCTTGCCATTAAGCATCCCTTCCCACCAGCCGCCCTCCTCCTGACGCGTCACGCTGATGAAATCGCCCTTAGCAAAGGTGAGCTCATCCTCGTTGGTCTGCTGGAAGTTGAAACGCGCCTTCACCAGCAGCTGCTGTCCGCTGTTCTCTGACATGTCCTGGCGAAAGAGGCGGGAGCGTCAGCAAGGAGGAGGAGAAGCCAACGGAAATTAAAATAGCATTATACCTACGACAGTACGGTAAATCTTACCATCTATAACTATTGAAATCTTTTCTTTGATTAAACTGAAATGCGATAAACTGATTATTGCTATAAACATGTTGGTCTAAACTGGTGCAAAATGATGGATTTCAGTAAGAAACAGTTCCTGCAGTAAAAACCTGAAACTTCTACAGTCCTGGTTATAATTTCTATTCATTAACTCTCCTACTTCTTATCAATTTATGAGATGGGCATAAAAAGTTAAACACTTGCTGAACAAGTGCCTAAAAAAAAGCTCCTGTGATTTGTCACACCTCAGGTGATGACCTTCATTATAAAGGTTACTGTCCTGGCATTGATCAAATCCCTAAAAACTTCTCTATTCATCATCATTATCATCAAATAGTGGAGTTTTAGACTAAATGGATTTTTCTTCCATGACTATGTTGCCTTTATGTTTTAAAATGGCTTAGGTGTAAGTGTACGCCTCTCTCGGTATATAAGGATGACATGCAAATTTGCTGCTGCCTCCATCTCCACCAACCCCTGAACCATTTGCCTGCAGCAAACTCTGCTCAGGCACTATAAAAGCACTTTTCACAATGGCAGCGTGTAATAGTGGAGTCGTTTGTTTGGACCAGAAACCAGTGAGCAGAAAAAAAAAGAAGAAGAGTCCGTTTGTGACACATCAGAAGTAAAATGTTAAGTGTTTTATTTATGTTCTGTAGAGCGTTCGAGCTGTAATTATAGATAACGTATGCCTTTGACTCATATCCACTTAATCTGTGTCAATACAGGGAAGAAGTACGTGTTGACCTTACCAGGCTGCGAAACTGGTTCTGCAGCAGCTTGGAGGATCGGGCCAGTGAAGCCTGAGAGGACAGCGACTCGAACGACTTGATGCGGAGGGCTGACGAGTGTCGGGCACACACCGAATCGCTGCCCACACCGATATCTGCACAAGAGCGGGAAAATATACATCAGTCTCACGACTGCTCCCACGTCCATTATGACACTCTCACACACACACTGCACGTTTTTAACTGACCTGCAGTCACTTTATTCAGAGAAACCAGACTGCTGAGCACTTTGGAGAAGTTCAGGCCCAGCAGCAGGTCACTGGCCTCGAATGGCTGCGGGTGAGAGACAAAAGAACATGAGCCTGACAGCAGGGCTGTGTCCTCAACCGGCCGCAGCGATGCCAACAACGAGCAATCAGTCAATAACAGTCAGCTAAATAACGTACCTTAGAAACACTACTGAAAAAGACAGAAAGGATATGACTCACAATATTGATCATTTTTCATTATTAGAAACAAATAAAGCGTATTTCCCTAACATTTGTAATGAGCAGTTATTTATCAGTCATTAGAAGGTTGATACATCGATGCTGTATAAAGAATAAACTTGTTCGACTGTTAAAACTCTGCTCGTTTCACCTGGTTCTTGTTGCTAACAGGGAAGTAGCAGAGTGCCCTCTGGTGGATATCCAACATTAGCACTCATAACATTGCTGAAGGATCTTTCTCACATCTCTTTTTTACTTTTTTTTAGATTGCCACTTGACTAGCTTGGAAATGACAATCAATTAGGTTGGACAGCATTCCTAGTAAATGAAGACAGATGGGGTTAGCATGAATTGAGGCCGCAATTTGGGGAAGGGTTCAAAGGCGACTGGTGGTGGCTCTTGAGCAGATCTACTAAGAGAAGTGAATGAATTAAAAAAGGGAGGGAGGGTGAGACACAAAAACGTGAACAAACAGCTTGTAGTGCCGGGGGATCAGACACAGACAGAGAACCAGAAGGGGAGTGTATGAGGTGTAATCCCACTCCTCGATTTCAGAATTAGTATCTTATCAGCTGCTATAAATGCAGACACCAATATCGCCAAATTAGCCCATTCATTATTGTTAGCAAAAATCACGAAAAGAAAATAATAATAACAATGATTTCCTTTATATTTTCATCCATCCATCAATTTTCTTAACTGCTTATTCACTTCAGGGTCATGGGTGGGCTGGAAGCTCTCCCAGCTCACTGGCTAAGAGCCAGGAGAGGCTGCTAGTTCATCACAGGGCGAACACATAGCAACAGACAGCCATTCTCATCTATGGCCAATTTAGAATCACCAGTTAACCTAATTTGCTCGTCTTTGGCCTGCGGGAGAAAGCCCGAGTACCCAGAGAGAACTCAGGTAGTCAGAGAGAAAATGCAAACTCCACCAAGCAAGGCTTCAGTCAGCTGGGGGACTTGAACCCATAACCGTCTCTGTGAAGACGTGGTACTAACCACTGCAGTGTCCCTCCTTAATGTGTGGGCTGCGGTACATTTCTGAAAACGGCTCAAGAGACAGAAACTGCAAACCTTGCATCTGATACACATAAGCAGGGCACATATTGTTGTTTACAAAGTTTTTGAAAAATGACATGAACTGACGTGAATCCGGTCATTTCAAGGAAATACAAATGTAAATAAAGAAGAATGAATATAAGAAGAAGAATCGGAAGATTGATCTGATAAGAGTCCCTTATTTGGATCTTTTCATGGAATTTGGTGACAACAACAACAACAAAAAGCCCCGTCTGTCCCACCACCACCCTGACACTCACTGGCCTCTCTCTAGTATGAATGGCAGTGACTGTATCTCTGTTGATGACTGTAGCCATCTCTTCCTGTCCAAAGCCTCCCAGTGATTAGTTACTCTCGCTTCGGTAGCACAGAGGAAGAGCGACTGTGAGATACGAGTCTCTTTCATCTTCCGCTCTGATTGTAGATATGTCCTCAGGGAAAATGTGAACGACTGTTTGAGTGAGCGGTGTGGAACAGAGAGTACGTAAGTGTTTGTGTGTTTGTGATTAAAAGCTACAACACTCGCTGCCATCAGAAAGCCCCCCATACCTCTACTTGTCTAATAACTTAAGATTCAGTTTTAGATTTCTTCTAAAGATTTCTTCTTCAGTTTTAACAAAAGCTTTTGCTTCACAGTGAAACACGACGAATTATGTATATTAAAGATTTTTGCACGGCGATCATTAACGTGACGAGCTCCGACTTGTCTGCTGAGCCACAGCATCATAGCCAGGTAACGATCCCCGCAGGCTGAAACAATGGTCCAACACCCCTCTGTGACTCAGCACGCTACAGCAGCGCAACATTTGCTCCCACACTGTCACAGCTGAGGAAACCAGCAGTTATCTGCACAGGATGATACAACAACCTGGTCCACATATAATACAGGTAATATGAGACTGAAGTATGAATCAAAACAGTAGATTAAACTGAAAACAAATCAACACCAAGAAAAAAAAAAACCCTGAAACAAAAGTGTAAACTTTTAAAGGCGTTCACGCCCATATTAGGAGGACAGTGTTGGAGACACTGTAAACTTACAAGCAAGGCAGCCAAAACATGGCAAAACAGCAACAAACAACTCTTCACCGGCCAAGTCAGTCAGCTGATTTCAATCCAGCTGATCATGTGTTTGAGTTCATGAAGACTGCATTGAGGAGAAAGGGCCCCCGACAAAGGAGTCAAGCTTACAGACCAACAAGAGAGTTTTTTTAAATCTTATTAGCTACTTTAGCCTTGCAAACTCATGGCGATTACAGCAAGCTGTAGACTTCAGGTAGCATGATAAATGCATTTTTTTAAGATCTCACTTGCTTTTAGTGCCTTAAAACTGTTAGATCTTTTTTTTTTTAAATAAAAGATACTGGTTCATCTGGTGTAGGTGCAAGTAGGTAACAGTTTTTTTTTTGGCTGACTAAGGCTACGTTCACACTGCAGGCGAAAGCGCATCAAATCAGACTTTTTTTTCGGATATGCGACCCATATCCGATCACGGTATGACAGTGTGAACAGCACATATCCGATATTTTCAAATCCGATTCTGTCAGTTACGACTGTGCAGTAATTGATAGACTGCTGCAACAACACCTACTAGCTCTGTAGCCACCATTTTTATTTCCGTAAACAGAGCGCGTTTAGTGTGACGTCTTCTTTTGCTCATGCGGGCCGCTTTGAGGACCGTGAACTGTTCACACTAGAGCGCTTTTGCTGTCACATTTCATTTGTAGTGTGAACAACCAGGAAAAAAAAAAAAACAATCGGATTTGATCAAAAAATCGGAATTGAGCATTAAGACCTGCAGTGTGAACGTAGCCTAAGACTGCATGATCTATTCTAATGTGAACAACAGCTTTCAAAATCGTCATCGTGTTTGTCTTAAGACATAAGATTAGCAAGCGAACCCATAATGTCATCAGGAAAGTGTTTGCACAGATCAATGGATCTAAGGTTTGTTTAACTATAGAACCACAGTCACCACACCCCGCTTTGCCTTTACGTCTCAGACCCAAACGCTGTGTCCATCATTTATATTCAGTCTGTGGCCAACACTAGCAACCATAGTTAGACTGTTTGAGAGATATCTGGTGCTAAGTAACAACTATAAAATAGTAGCATTCACTTCTAAGGCAACCAACAACACAAATACAATTACGGTTAGTTCCCTGATATGAATTAGTTTTGGCAAAACCTGTCGGACAGGTAGCAGCTGTCAACACCCCTATTAATGCTTTTAAGACATCAGTTATAGGGACATTAAACATTTTTTGTAGCTGGTCTTAAATATTTTTATTTCTGCTATGAATGTGTGTTTCAACATGGACTCTATAACCTTCTATTTTCAAACAGCCTTCGGTGGTCATTTAAGGAATTTTTGTCACTTCACCGGTTTCATTTTTCAGCCCAGGAGGTTGCCAACCAGTGTAGACAGGTGGATTTGTTATTAGCCTCTGGGTTGGCATAGCGTTACTATTCCAGTGGGGCCGGAGGGGTAATGAGAGCTGTACCAACTGTATGTCCTCCTCGATAGCATCATTAAAGGGCCGTACCGCCAAGGTTCTGCTTAGACGCTCAGACAGCTGAGACAACACAGAAATCCACTAAAAATAAAGACCAGGTTAACAAGTCTGACTTTTAACGTTTGCTTTACATTTTCTTGCTTGTAACCCTTTTTTTAAAAAAAACAAAACACAAACCTATAGATTTTCTTTAACCTTAACCAAAACATTAAACAGAACAAGGCTGGAGCCAAAGCACGCTGATATTTGGGATGCCTTAAATAAACCATGCTGGACTCCAGGAAAGCTGAGTGTTATCTACCTCTTGAGCTTGTCTTTGTGGCAAGCACTCAAAAAGCTGGTAAAAGTAACGATAAATAAGCCTCACATGTACTTACAGATTTATTTTTTTAAGCACCAAGATTACAGTTTGACGGCACAGACACATTAAACGCTAAATCCTAAATGCTTTGCCTTTTCCAGATTGTATTTGGGATATCACCACTTCTGTAGAAATATGGATCTGTGAGTTTTGTCAGGGTAGCTAGAAAAGATAAGTTTGCTCTTTCTGAGGGACCACAGGGGTTATGGGAACTCTGATGATTCCTCTTCCTGCGGTCAAAGGCATTAATGTTGATGGATCAGTAACAGCAGGCGTCCAAATGTCAGACGCGGTCACAATCATCTAAGCAGAATTATTAAAAATCAAATGTAGACGACATCATTCCTTGTGAGATATTTCAACCACACATGGAGCCACAGCAAATCTGGGATGTCCCCACTCAGCCAAGTGTCCAGCTTAACTCTATTTAAAAGAGGTCGGCCAGAACCGCAAAAGCACAGCCCCCCCCCACCCCCCACAGTGTTTAACATGCAAGCACTCACTGCTCTAATCTGCCGTCAGACCAGTTACCTGGGGTCCGAGCCAGGAGTGCTCTAGGCTCTGGATAACATCCATCTTTGCCCTACAGATGGTGAGCAGTAGGACTCCCATGTCCCAAATTACTGTAATCCTGCTCTGTAAGGTTCACTCCAAAAAAAATTCACATACAGCTGATCACACATGTGCACACGAGGATTGAACATCCTTTTTTTTAAAAAAAAAAAAATGTGGGATTTGTGAGTCCTCTAGTAAAGTAACAGGCTGACACAAAAGAGTAGATAGGATGAGGACTATACCAGAAAGAAACACAGATCCTTCCCGTCTCTGCAGTCAGCCAAAGCGATGCATGCACACAGCTTGCTTTGCTTGCATTTCATTTGTCCGTTACTACTAAAATGGCATGTTTCACACACTCAAATTGACAGGGCTTTTTCCCCCAGCTCCTCCTCTTGTTCTGTAGCTGGAAGACTCACCAGGGAGAAGCAATGCTGAGGAACACTGACTTGCATTGTCAGAGTGGGACGGTTCACTGACCTCTCTATGCCCCAGCTGATACACAGCCATAAACAGCACTCTGTCCTTAATGTGCAGAAGAGTGAAGTTGGAAATCTCATTAACAAAACTACAAAATATCCAGATATTTCTACAGGGGCCCAGGAGTGAGCTGCTTAATCCGGGGACATGTTTAGACTTTACACCTTATTATTGTTATTATTATAACGCTTTAATAACTATGTTGGAACAAGACTGGCTTACATAACCACCCCCAGCCTCAGTGACTTGTTTTCAGAGACATGTTTATAGGGTGGCCAGTGAGAAATGGTGGTGAGGGTAAAGCCACGCATGAGCCCGAGGACAAAGCTTTCTGGATTAATCAGACAGCGTAAACATAAGGCGCCTGAGACCGCGTGAGGAACGTGGAGATTTCCACAGTATCAATGAGAGTCCACCAAGGTGGCTAAAATACTCCATATGCATCCACCTTACGATAAAAAAAAAAAAAAAACAAAGCTCTCAGCCGATGGGTGATTGTTCTCGCTTGCTAATTCACTCCTCCTCCCTCTCTCTGTCAGGGGCTCCGTCCCTCCACTCCATGGACGCATTGTCCATTGTCTCCTCCTCAACATGCAAGCTCTACGTTTCAAGCAGCTCCTCTAGGTGGTTCAATGATTGCAATCCCCCCTACACACACACGCACACACCTAAAATAAACCCGAGAGGGTACTCACCTCGACGCGGAAAGCCGTGCAGCCCTTCAGAAACTCCTTTATGTTGCTCAGGCACTCGCCGTCGTTCTTCGGTTCTTGGTAAACCTGAAAAAACGGAAACGCTGGTCAGGAGTTAAACTTCCAGTTCACGCTCGCCTCTCTCGCCGCGGTTGCGTTTGACTTTCATTGCCTTAAAAACCTATCTTCTTCCTTCTTCGTTCACACGCGCATTCTACCGTCTCCCGTGTGTGAGCACTGACCGGGCCTGACACTCCGGGAGGAGGCTGAGCACAAACCTCTCTGCGGGGAAGTGGAAGAGAGTGCAGCGCTGGGTCGAGGGAAATGACGTTGACAAACAAGGATACCCCCCCTCCCTTTCCCACCCCACCAACTTCTAAAGTTGCTTTAGCCCGTGGGTGCACTGATTTCTATTCCTGTCTCCTTTATATGCGCAAAGAAGAAGAATAAAATATGACAAAGATAATCGGCGATGTCGGGAAGCAAAACTATTATTATATCCAAATAACTGCTAAATTGTGTTGAATCAATAAAATATTTTTTTAAAAACATGACAAACTTTACGATGATATAGTTCATTCTACTAAAAATGAATAAAAATAATAAAATAAATTCAATCTTAGCCTACTAATGAGTACATTTTATAGATAAAATCAAACTTAGCAGACCTCTAGGGGGGTGAACACACAGTCGTTCTTTGTCAACCATATCTGTGGCATTCATGTACTGCCGTTTCTTTTTATTTGACTTGAAGAGAAATATGAATGAACTTAGCATTTTTGTTCAGTTGGAAAGTTTAAAAGCTTGTTTATTTCGCATAAATGTTGCTATAATTGTGAGGAAAATGCATTTGTGGGTTGAGCAGCAGAGTTGAGTGTGTTGTTGCCCTCTTCAGAGCCCCTCTGCCAATGCCAAATAGCTTGCTCTGCTATTGGCTCTTGTTTGGTGTTGTTTATTGGACTGGATGATTGAAGTCTAATGAAAGCAACACGTGCTGGCAGTTTAACTGTTTATCCATTTAACAAAAAGGAGCTCTAGTAGCATGTGGAAGAACCATGCACATCCACAACAGCCTGGCACCTCCTCCACCTCCTCATGCTGGCTTTGTCACCAACATGCTGCAGTGGAGTGGCATCCCATTCTTCAACCAGCATTTGTCGCAAGTCAGCCAGTGTGGTTATGTTGGTCACTCTGGCAGGAGCAACACATGCAGGCTGATCCCACAAGTGTTCAGTGGAGTTGAGGTCAGGAGTGCAGGCAGGCCATTCCATCCTCTCCACTCCCAAATTCTTGAAGTAGTGTCTGATAAACATCGCTCTGTGGGGCCGAGCGATGTCATCTTGGAGGACAGAGTTTGGCCTCAGACTGTGGGGACTCACCTCAACAGCTCTCTCCAGTGACCTGGAGGCAATTTTAAAGGGAAACCTTGTTTTTCCCAGTGAGGGAGATGCCGCCCCACACAACCACAGTTCCTCCATGTCTTCTCCACACTTTGACCCAACAATCCAAATCCTCAAATCAGAATCTGAACACATGGCTGAACATAACGTTCCTCTAGATCCAGGTTCTGGTGTACATTTTGCAGACACCAGCATTAATAGGCCTGACAGTGAAAGGCCAGCCCCCTGGCAGCTCTGTGAGACCAGAGCTTGTCTAGGTAGAGAGTCATCAGCCATATTCCCCTGAAACCTAAACTGCAAATCTGTAGAAATCTTCCTATGGTTCCTAAGTGCTGACAGGGTGAGGAATTTGTCTTCATGTGTTGTTGTCTTCTTGGCAGCCTGTCTCTGACATCCCCCATCAGAGATGCCAGATTGAAAACGGTGGTAAGACTCACTCCAAATAATGCTGCAACTCGGTTTGGTGAAACACTAGCTTGAAGTTGCCTTTTTGGCACAGGCCCTATCCAGATCAGTTAAACGTGGTATGCTTGGAGGAGACGCCAACTGACCTCTGTAGCAGGTACTGCTAATCGAGTGCCAATCAAGCACCTGATTGGCAGCACCTGCAATGCCAGAAGCTCAAAACAAGAGTCAGTAGCAGAATACGCTACATACTCAGCTCCTCTGCTCAACTCACAAATGCATTTGCACATACTGTAATAGGCCGCAACTGTATCTAGCGTGTATCTAGTGGCTCATTAGGCCACTTTATTAAGTCCATTATTATGCTAATATTTAATCAGCCAATCACATGGCAGCAATTTAGTGCCTTAAGGATGTAAATATAGTCAGGAGGTCCTGCTGAAGTTAAATCTGTGTATCAGAATGGGAAAGAAAGATGATCTAAGCAACTTTAAATGGGGAACACTGGCTGGTGCCAGATGAGCTGGTCTATTTGGAGGATTTCAGAAACTGTTGGTCTGCTGAGATTTTTCCACACAACCATCTCTAATGTTTACAGAGAATGGACAAAAACACAGAGAAAATATCCAGTGAGTTGCAGTTCTCTGGGAGAAAATATCGTATTCGTGCCAAAGGTCAGAGTAGAATGGCCAGGCTGCTTCAAGCTAATAGGAAGACAACAGTGAAACAAATAACTACTTGCTACAACCAAGGTATGCAGAAGAGCATCTCTGAATGCACAAAGTAGTCTACCTTCAGGTGCCAGTTCACACAGAATCTCTAAATTTAAAACGTTTGGTCTGAGGAGGCTCAATGTTTGTTGTGACGTTCAGATAATAGGGTCACAACATACGCGCAGATCTGGTGCAAATATATGATGATTTCATTTCAATATAGACAAAGATCTCTGAGGAATGTTTCCAGCACCTTGTTGAATCTGTAGGTAAAGGGGAGGCCAACATGACGCTAGCAAGGGGTCCCTATAAATGGCCTGTGAGTGTAGTAACTTTTCTCTCTCGCCCACGCTTCAAGATTTATTAGCACCAAATGGAAATTTCACCTGTGATGGCAGAGCAATGCAGATACACCTACCCACAAGCATAAAATAAGGAAACAGGTATATCAATGGGAAGTCAATGCATGAATGTAAATTAAGCTTAAATCCCCTATGGTTTCCCCATTGCCTTTGTTCTGTGCAGCTAGTGTGACTTGAACTGTTAATGGGCGAAATGTATCTTGTTTTTCTCTTGAGCCTCGTAAAATGTTAGCAAGGGCTGCAACACAGGAAACGGCTGCCTCCTGTTCACATCTTTGGCTTATAAGGTAGCATCACTAGCAAAAATCATGACTGACATATGGCCCAGCTGTGCCACACATCTTCCAATTTTGGCATGGCCATGATGTACAGCACAGCCCAGAATGACAGTGATTGCTCGGCCTGAACATAGATAGATAGATAGCCTGGGAGAAAATACATATTTCAAATCTGGTTTAGTTTTTTTGTTTTCTTTCTATTATTACGAATAAGGCTAATTACAGTATGTGGTGCTCGCACACATTATTCATATGCTGGCATACTTGTGGCCAAATTAGTGATTACTTTATCACTGCCAGCTATTGAAAGGCATTTAAGCCTTTACACACACACACACACACACACAGACTTCAGTGAAAATAAAGCACATTATGAATGTGACAAATGTAGATTTAACATTACTGAGGCCACACAGTATTTCACCCATCACTATATAAGGATAGGTAGCTTATTAAGAAAAAAGGGGGTGGGGCTGTCTTTTAACCACCCTCAAATGTTCTCCTGCATGCTTCATGATCAAACATAACCGCCACCTCAGAGTAATATTTGTTATTTTAAGGGAGGAAAATGAAGAAAAAAAGGCCGTTTGGCCATTGGCAGGCACATTTGTTGTTGTGAGGGTGCAGGTATAGCCTCCGGCGGCACATCCTCTTTTCAGGAAAACAAATGGCCTCCTTCAGGTTGTTGCTGAAACCAGCAGACGCTGCTGGTGAGCTGACAGACACAAACACTGCGCTGTTTCTTTAAAAAGGGAGAGGGTCTATCGCTGTCTATGCGCCTTTGCAGTCAATGGCGGCCCACTCTTATAGCAATGGTCTGTGTACAGAAAGCCCCTCATCCCCGGCGGATCACTATCAAAATACACTGACATACAAGCTGCATCGGCCGGGATTAAAGAGAAAATAAAACAGATTCTTTAAAAGATAGCAAAGATCTGCTGAGTGGTTAGACCTGCATTAAAAGCATATATCGAGGCCTTCATTTGAAAGCCTCTAAAGCATCTAACAGTTGCCAAAGAATGACCAGTCTTCCTTTTGGTCTAGTGGTACCTTATCGAGAGCAGCTTATTGTTGGGTGCTAAAAACATCGACCTGTATTTTCCCCCTCCTTTTTCCTCCTCTTTTTACACGCTGACATACGCGTAACCATAGTGCTTCCATCGCAGACAATAACACGGGCTGCCGTGACCTACAAAAGAAATTTTCTCATGGATCAGTGGGCAGAAAGAGAGGCCAGACAACAAACCGCGTCGGTTTCCCTGTGCTGGGCAACGCGGAGACACGCCGACGCGGGCGGGCGGTTGGAGACGAGGAGGAGAGCGGGAGTGAGAGTCGGCTATTTCCCTTACCTTCTCCGTGGACCCCGGGCTGAGCCGCTCCAGGAGTCTACACAAGACCACCCCATCCTTCAGGGAGGTCTGCAGAAATGCTTCAGGATCTGAGATGGTCTTCTTTGGCGATTCCAGCACCCCGAGCGTAATCAACCATGTAACCGTCTGTTCCGCCGAATTCATGTCCAGTCACAGCAGATCCTATTCAACAAAGCGGCTGTGTTTTGGTATCTCAACAGCTCAGCGCCCTGGTTACGCTGTCATCTGTGCGTTAGAACAGGAACAGCATTAATCCAACCATATGATGCATGATATGAGAGAGTGTGTGTGTAGGTAGGGTGTGCTGTGGGAAGAAAGGGAAAAAAAACTGTACCTCGTATGAATGTGGATGACGGCTGGCTGGTGGAAATTCAGCAAGTCTGTTTCCCCCCCCTCTCTAACCTGGAAAGCTGTCAAGTGCGGTTCGCTCTGATGCGTCGAGGCAGTGGACTGCATACATGCGCATCGCAGCCGCCAGCCGCTCGTCTATTGGATGACATCACAGGAGAGGGACAAGCCTGTCCAACCAGTTGTTGGGGCACATTTATCGTGTCATGAATAGGCTTTTACTGCGTGGCTTTGCATATCCTGCCCTTTCATCCGTTTTTATTATAACCACGCCACAGGCTATCCGTTGTTGCTGTAAGCTGTGTGTTTTTTCTGGACAGGCCCCAGCTCTGAAGAAAGGTAACATAAAATAAATTTTTGACCGAAGCACCTTTATGACTCGGGTCTATGTATCCATAAAGACCTGCTGCCAAACTGCTGTATGGACTTTTATGTTGTAGCCCTCAATTATGGGTCAGGATCATATATAGGAGCTAACATGAAAAAAAAACTAATAAATAAAAGTTGTTCTACATAAAAATCTGTCTTTTTACATAACTTTTATATTCACTGTAAAAAGCTAGCTCCACTTTTTAAGGCACCAGGATAAAACAAAAACGAAAAACAGATGACTTTAAATGAAACGTGTCTTATGCATAAACACCAAAGACACACTATTACACTATTACATAGGTCAAGTTTTTACACAACAGCCCAACCTTCACCCAGCCCTTTCCAAATATAAACACACACACACACACCCCTTCTACTTTTAAATAGTGTTAATGGTAAAGAAAAAAATAGCCCTGTTCTGTTTACAGTTTGGTTCAGTGTAAACAGCACACTGTGAATTTTACCCTGCAGGGCATCAGCGCATACTCTTGTATTTACAGAACGTGGTTTGGGTTATAGGTGTTATTAAGGCTCTGCCTCCTCACCAGCTCCTCAAATAATCATTAAATATCTCCCAGAGAGAAGTTGGTGGGAACGTTCTAGTTATTTTTCCTGCACTTTTTTGAAGTTTTTAGAAGAGTTTAATGGAAAAAGCTACCAAAAAGAGTTTGTCATCTGCCTCATAGATTCAGTAGATGGCCTCGGGCAGCGACTCATTCTGAGCCATTAGAGAAACGCACACACTGAGTGATTTGTCAACAAATGTAATCCACTAGATGATCCAGTTTTTACTGAGAATCCAAATAAACGCTGACTAATGTGTCTCCTTTTAAAGACTTGCCTAAACCTTTCAAACATTAAAAACATATAATTAGGCTCATTAGATGAAGGGAAACCACCTGCTCTTAAAAATATCGAAAATGCAAAGAGAATATCATTTAGCTCTCTCACTTCTTCAGCCTGCAGCAGAGGAGTGCGTCACTTTCCACTTTGGCCACGAGGTGGCGCCCTCTGTTCACTGATCTGTTCTAATCTTTTCGGCGTCTCATGGATGGCTTCTGGCTTATGTTATGAGACGCCTCATGGTGGTTTTTATGCTGCATGCTGAATACTAACACGGCGTAAACAAGACAAACAAGCAGCTAATTAATAATAACCCCTAAATATGATTATAACGATTGCTACGTATTTAATGTATAAATCTGAGGCAGCAAGGGTGCAAGTTCTTCTTAATTAGACTTTTTTAAAATAAATATTTTTTAAAAATGTATTTATTTTTTTTAAAATTGCGCAACATCTGGAACAAAAGTAATTTACAACAAAACTTATTAATAACTGTCCATATTTCTAAGTAAGCTGGGCCAAATATTGATATGGCAATATAGTCTGTCGCTTCCATCAGCAGTGCCTTACTGATACATGGGTGTCCATTATTTTTAATAATACATGTAGGCACTCTAAATGGACTCCCTCGCCAGTTTGACTGATCAGAGCGCAGACTTTATGACTCCTCACGGTGGCATTTGTCAAGTTTATGAAGTAGAGGGATGTTAACAGTGAGGACCAAAAAAAAAAAACAGTGGAAACTGTGAGACACTGAGCAAATCAGATTAAGTAAAGAGTTGTGTATTTATTGCCCGATACATTACAGTGAATAAATATATAACCCCCCCCTCTTTCGGTTATTTGGGGTGTTTTGGGTTCTTTTATAGCTGTACAGATATACAGATATTATGATGGATGACAGCGTTAAAATGTATCAACTATCTTATAATGACTGTATCATTGTATCATCATTACCATAAGCAACGTATGATGATCATTTACTATATATTCTGTATATTTCTAACACTCTTTACTCCAGTTAAGTTTTTATTTTTTATTAAGCAGCAGTAAATCATTTATTAACTACAAAGGAGGGGAAATTGGGGCTGGACTATTAAATCAATTAGACATTGTATTTTAGTTAAGTTCAAATTCTCCAATTGACAATGTAGCTCAACCCACTTCTGTTCTCCTCACACCTTCATCTCCATCTACCTCATTTTGAAGAAAGGTGTGTGTGTGTGTTCCTGTCTAGCTGTCTTTGTGAGGACTGAAATCTGCATTCTACTATACTTGTGAGGACCAATAGTCACTTGTGAGGACACACAACCCGGTCCTCACAAATTTGAAGAAATTTAAAGCATTTTGTGGCTCAAAATGTGGTTTTAGTGTCAGGGTTACAATTAGGTTATGGTTAGGTTTAAGGTAAGGGTTAGGGTAAGGGGCTAGGGAAAGCATTATGTAAGTAAAGGTCCTCACTAAGATAGCAGAACAAGCATGTGTGTGTGTTTGTTTGAACATGTTT
>VUQR01013044.1:5968-16215 GCA_015108515.1 Hemichromis elongatus | reverse complement strand
GCTCCTTCCCCCTCTCCCCCCCCCCCCCCCCCCCCCCCCCCCCCCCCCCCACACACACACACACACACACCTCAGGAATTCCAAGTATTTCTCTTCACACCACAAGAGCAACACTTCTTCCTTTAAGTTCCCCCTTCTTTAGAATCTATGAGCTTCACTTACAATAGGTTCACTTCCATGAGAAGCCTGTGAGAACGTGCTAACTTCTACTGCTTTCATCTGAAATCTGGATTACGAAACAGTTTCATTAACAGTTTCAAAGAGCAGAGTAACTGTGGGATACTTTCAGTCAAGATGTGATGTAACAAAGTTACAGTAAGGCTTTGTAATATGAGCAGAAGCTTTTGTCATATCCCTTTGTCTCTTAAAACATTTAGCTGACCGTGTTAGCATCCATATACATTTGCAAGTCTTCGGCAGGCTGTCTCTCTGAGCCTAGCAGGGATGGAAATGAGGAGTGATAAAACAGAAGAGTTAAGAAGGCGACGAGGCCTGGAGAAGAAAGCCCAGTGTGAGCCTTGTGAGTGACTTGCCTCAACAGGGTGTGAATTCAGTGGTTGTGGAAGTGAACTGTCGAGTTGTCCCAGCGCATCGAGGAAAATCATGAAAGATGCAATAAGGAGCGTCTTTAAAGATGAATCAGGAGGCCTCCTCTCCTGACTCTCCCTTAGCCATTCCATCGTTCCTTCCAATTATTCTCCTCTTCACTTGTCCGGCTTTGAAGGTCTTTGATTTGTTATTGCAAACGATGGCATGCCGGGCGGAGAGACGGGCCACTTGTGGAATCCTCCCTTGTTTTTCCGCTGCCGCAGTGGCGCTGTCAGAAACGTGCAATGTGTGTGTCGGCGTGAGTGTTTGTCATGCAGGAGGATAGATAGGGAGTAGTAGTGTGTCAAATTTAGTTACCATGGCAATGCAATAATAATATGTGTAGCTGTAATGTTGTCTAGCATGCGTAGCTTGCCCTGGTGTGAGCTGACACTGCTTTTCTAGATTTGTTTGTGTAATGCTTTCCATTTCTAGTGTCATTTCTCTCTCATTCTCTTTTCAACAGTAAATTGATAGTGGCATCATTTCTTAGTTGTACAGAACAGCGTTTCACAGATTGTGGTTTTTCAAATGCATTGTTTTGTAGATTTGATTTTTTTTTAAAAAGAAAAGAAAGCATCTTACATATAAGGTACTAAAGTATTGTTGTTCTACATGAGAAAAAAATTAGCTGTAGAAATACTGAAAAAATGTGATGTGATATGAATCCTTTTTGTGAAATCAGTTAAATGCCAACAACAGGCAACTGTACAACTCCACTCATTGAACTGCAAATGTTTAACTCTAAAATTAGAAGTGCTGTAATGTTATGTTGTGTTTAGAGTTTGAACAGTGACACAGTTTAGCTAGAAATGGACAGCTATGATTCAGAGTCCTGTAGCGAGGTGCCAGTACTTTACTGTAATTTAACAGTGACGTTTCCTACTGTGGATATTTTTTGGTGGTAAACCGTTTCAAGCACAACTGTGGTTCACTTGAGCTTTTACTCTAGTTAACAATGGTGGAATTGACTGCATATAATGTGAAAGGTGTCATTTGCAGTAACTTGCCCACAAAGAAGCTGCAGCTTACAGATATAGCCCCTGTCCGCTCATTGTTTTGCATTTCGCCCTGACAAAAAGGCTCTCTTTACACTTTGCACATGCCACAGAGAGTGTCTCTTAGCATAAAAGCTTTGTCTGCACCACACAGTAGACAGATAAAGTTGGTGAATAGCTGTGGAAACAGTGGAGCATTTCGTAGTTAAACAGCCAGTCTTTTTCTCGGTGGTGAATCCTGTTCAATTAAACCACAAAAATTCCATGTAAAACTGACACAATGAGTAATTTCAATGAGCCAACTGCAGCTTCTTCTTACGAATTATTGAAAACACTGGTAAAAGCTTGTGTGTTATCGTGGGCTTTTATCCCCGTATCCGTTAGGTTTGCCATCTGTGAACATTCGTAGGTATTTTAATTTATTTCAACTATAGCTAATGAAATGATAATTATTTCCATTTTGCTTTGCCAAGAACTGCAGCTGGTGGACAGCCAGAGATATTTTATTCATTTGTTTATTCATATGGACACTTAGTTGCAGGATGCAAAGAGATTCGTATATGTTGCGTAACCTGAATTAAAATTCTATACGACAGCGGCGAGGTCACTGCATGCATATAAATGCAGTCGATGTGGAGCTGCCAATTTTTATTTTGGTGACTCACTGACATTTTTTGCCCAATAAACAAATACGCATTGCAGTACGCACCCACACACACACACATGAACTGGAATCTTATTATCCTCATCTATGTGCACAGTACAAGCCTCTTGGAAACCTTGCAGTACTCCGGAGCCCTGGGTATAACATGCAGTATTCAAATGCCCTGGCTCCAAATAAAGGCTTGAGGAAAGAAAGCACAGTGGAATCCAGGGAGAGTGACCCACATTCAGAAGCAGTGGCTTCATCCCCAGCAGCTAGATGGCTACTTGCGCCTTGTAAGGAACACAGCAAACTTCCTGACCTCAGCCTCTGCTTCCTGCCAGCTCTGCGGTCTTGCTCCGCTTCTCGTCCCACGTGTCGTCGTCGCTGTCAGTGTCAGCTCGTCTTTTCCCGACGCTTTGATGGGAAATGTCAGGACCTCTCGCCATGGATCGTGCACACATTCAGATCATATGACTGCAGAAGTGATGCTTCTGCCACGGGCCGTCCTGTCAGGACACATCGGGTGACACGGAGAACCGCTGTTTATCAGCACTCATCTCTGATAAAAGAGGCGGAGGCCGGGAGAATCTCCCTCGCCTCAAAGTGCTTCCACTTTTACAATGACAAGGCAAAATATAGCCTTTCTTATTGGGCCATGCAGAATACAGGCTGCTAACTCTGCTCGATTTCTTCCTTCTTCTTCAAGTGTGAACACGTTATTCGAGGTCAAGCAGTGAGAAGGGGAAAGTATTTACCATCATCAACTTTAAGTCCTTTGACACAAATCTCAAAAGGGGAATGCAGTGCATGTGCCAAGATTTTAATGAAATGAGCTGTTTTAACTTGAGTTAGTTTTTAATGCTTAAAGAAAGTTGCATGAGTCAGCTCTCTGTGCCGGGAAAAGTGGAGGTATTCGTGCAGGTTTATTCCAGTTCTTGGCTATTACTAGAGTAATTCAACCCCTTTCTAACCTTGAATAGGAAAGCTGAGAAAGTTTGATTTGGAAATTCTTGTTTATTCGCTTGAAAGATTCCTACTTTAAATCTGCTGAGGACATTTTTGATATGCTCAGCATTTTGCTGAGGGTTTGGTTGGTTTTGAGACAAATAAACACTGACCCGAGCACAACCAATTAAATTAGACTAACTTGATGCAAACCCGCAGAGTTCATCTGGGTCAAATGTAACCTTAAAAACTCATTAGGCTTTCTCGCGTTGTACCAATAGCTACATATTCATCACTTTTCCACGCTATCAGTTCAGCCTGTTAATATTATTCATTTATATTAACATCTTTTCAGATTAGTTAAGGAATGTATCACATTCTCATTTGGGCACACTGATTTATTCACTGTTATAAAACCAGTGTCTTATACATCTTAATCATTAATCGCTTCAATCCTGCTGGGCCCAAGAGTGGAGATGATTGTTCGGTGCCACAGAAAACAAAAGCAAACATCCAAACCGAATAATACATCAGCTTGTAATACTAACATGTGGAGTATGGGATTGTGTGCAAAAGATGGTACAATAGATACTCAAAAAACCTCAATAAGTAGTTTCAGTAATATACAATGTATCTACTGTATTATTTACTGTATTTATTAATGAATTACTCTTGATGTAGTTGTCACAATACTAGAATTTCAAAGTACTTACACAGTACCATGGTTGGGAGTAAAACATGGACATGGTTCTGGGTCAGAAAAATTTAGCCAATGTTGAAGTGTCTTAAAAATGTGGAGGCTACCAGAAACACTCTGACTCCTGTAGAAGTCTATGGGAAAACTGCCTCAGTGAAGACTTTCCTGGTATGTTTATGGGCTCAACCACTCCTTAATAGGTCATACTGACCAAAAAATTAAGTCAAAAAGGAGAACTATCTGTGGCATTTGTGATTTGTCAATTATAAGTCGTTAGCCAGTGAATGAGTAATGTTTTCAGTCAGACCCACAATTACCAAGGTAATGACTGAGAAAATGCTCACCTCCAGGCCTCCAAAACAGGGTTTCAGGAAACAATGGATAAGGTCTTTGTACCCACATCCATCCTTTACACCGCTAATAGTGTTGGCTAGAATAGATGAGGACCACACTGTTGGGATCAGTACTGAAGCAAATGTTTTTTTCTACATCTGGATACCCTCATGGGATAATCCTGCTGCTGTCTGTT
Organism: Hemichromis elongatus; assembly: GCA_015108515.1. Classification (NCBI taxonomy): domain Eukaryota; kingdom Metazoa; phylum Chordata; class Actinopteri; order Cichliformes; family Cichlidae; genus Hemichromis; species Hemichromis elongatus. The sequence continues at coordinate 11,812 of VUQR01013044.1, read as the reverse complement.
TCTTCAGGTCTAAAATAAATCCAAAGAAAGACACCAAAGTTAGCTCCTGTTTGTAAAATCCTGAATTATGCTGTGATTAGCAGTTAGCTCGTTAATCTGCCAAACACTGTCAAACAAGTTGAATCTGTGTTAGCTGGAAAAACTCATTCTGCATGCCAGTAGAAACTAAAGGTAAAGGGCTGATGTTCCCACTTTGTTGGAAAAAAACAATCCTACTTGGCATATATTTAGGGTATTTTATAGAAGAGCTGCTAAGAGCTGTTGTCTTATTTGACATGGGAAGAGTTTGGTTAAGGGCAAGATTAATGGTAACCGTAGGTGTCAAATCTTACTGAGTGCAAAGTTAAAGTCTTCTTTCCTTTAGTCGACAAAACCCACACAGACTATAACTAAAAGAAAAGTAAGCACAAGGTCAAATATCAATGACAATCTTGTAAAACTAGAACTTTACATTTCCAAGTAAACCTCAACCCTATGCGAACTAATGTAGTAGCAATATGACTAATACAAAATTGACTTAACAAGAAAAACTACAAAGTAACAAAAGTGATATCTTCATATTTCTTATTTTGTTTGCCAAGCAGTCGTGGAAACTACATAATTCTATAGCTGATCTATGTTTATTTGGTATGAAAATCACATTTCACTGTAACATAGTGGTTAGCACAGCAAGAAGGTCCTGAGTTCAATTCCACCATCAGGCCAGAGTCTTTCTGTGTGGAGTTTGAATGTTCTCCCCATATTTGCGTGGGTTCTCGCCGGGTACTCTGGCTTCTTCCCACAGTCCAAATACATGCAGTTAGTGGGGATAGATTAATTGATCAACCTATGGGTGAATCACTCCTGCATTCACCCATAGGTGAATGTGAGTGTGAATGGTTGTCTGTCTCTGCAACACACTTCAGGGTGTACCCTGCCTCTCGCCCTATGACAGCTGGGATAGGCTCCAGCACCCCCCGCAACCCGGAAAAGGATAAGCAGAAGCGGATGGATGGATAGTTTTACCTTAATGCCAAGGCGAGTGAAGGGGTTTTCGGTACATTGTGGCTTATCAGTATCTCCTCATATGGTGGGTCTCATTTGATCAAAAGTCTGTTGGTGTAAAATATGAATAAATAGAGACAGGCCAAAGGATTTTCTGTGCTTTTCTCCAGTGCATATTTAAATATTGCCAGATCCTCCTTCGGAGTGTTGGTTTATAGAGGGAACCTGGGAGACAAATTGACAAAAGCTCAGTGCTCCTCATTTCCTCCGTCTGCAAGGTAATCAAACAAGCAGTGGCTCAGGTATGAAAAAGGGTGTTTTTCACTTTACCGCACAGGCTTAAGTTAACTGTTTTATCTTTGTAAATTCATTTTCCCGAGCTTATAAATGAAAGTGCTTTTAAATCTTTGGACTGTCAAATGTGTGTGTGTGTGTGTAGTGCTTCCAAACACATTTCATTGTTGTCATCTGAACAGGTTTATGCTCAGTGTTAGCCTCCCAGAAAATGTGTTTGGTTGTGCTGAAGTTGGGAAATATCTCTGAAAAACAGAGATGCATTTTTTATCGCTTCTGTCGCATCACAGCATATTGTACTTTTGTAGTTTTAGCATCATTTAAACAATATAACAGCAAAAAACGAATTGCTATTGATAATCGACCTATTGTGACATTCCTGACAGCCATTACTTAATTGTAATAGCTGCAGATTGCTTTTTAAATACTGACAAACTAGCTTTAGAAGTGATGGACGTAGTGAAGGAGGACAGGCAGAGGGGACGGGATGCTTGGGATGGAGTGCGTTGGAGGCAAATGAGCCACTATGGTGACCCCTAATGGGAGCACCCAAAAGAAGAAGAAGAAGGAGGAGGAGGAATCACAGTGTGTAATCCAGAAAATCTCAAGCACATTCACAAAAACAGCGGCTTATAATCAGAACTGTCTACACTTGGCTTTAATCTGCAGTCATTACATTATGAGACAGTGAGATCAATGCTAGTGTCAAGTTTAGGAGTAAGCACATCTGGTGGGACTCTCCCAGGACAGATGAGCTTACAGATTAACTTTACAAACGGTTGATACTGAAAATCTACACATGCCCATACGTGAGGAGTTCCTCCTTGAAGAGTGGATTAAATTACCCCACGCGTCTGGGAGAGACCGATTAATCCATCAAGAAGTGTTTAGCTGCTGCTAAATGTGCTGTAATCAGTTACCCAGCATGAGGATGAGTCGCTTTTTTTATACAGCTGGAATGACTTTATTAAAGAAATAAACAAGCTTTATTTCGTTTTGTCTGGCAAAATTTGGCTGACAATAATTGATGGAATTGACATAATGTAGAAAAACTGTACATGAGTAATAGAGTGTGTGCAGATTAATGTGCAGGTAGCGAGGCATCCGGTGCAAGAGGTTTTGCTGTTAGCATCGAATTTTTTGTACCCCCCTTTTTGCTCCATTAGAGCATCGTGTGGTTATCTTCAAAACCTTCAGGTGGTTTGGGGGACAAAACTATGATAAGCCATATTTTCACAGCAGGCAGCCCCCATTTACCTGCCCCTCCCCCTTTCATGTTGTCACACACAGAAATGGTTGAGGTTTTATTACTTTTCCTCCCTCACCTCCATCTTCCTTTTTTTTTTAAAAAAAAAGTATTTATTTTTATGATGCCAGCCAAGAGATTTGCAGAGCCAATCTGTAGTAATAGACACGGCTCTGCCCAGCGTGAAGGATTGTGCTGCCCAGTAGGGTACACTTTCAAAGGAGGCAGTGGCGTGGAGAAGTTGCATCTTCCCCCCACCGCAGCTAACTTCTGATTTTAATGATGCTCTCTCTGCCTTGAGTGAGTGTTCTTCGCAGTTGTTATTTGCAAAGCTGAACGTCAAATCCTGTATACAAAGATCAAGAGTTGCTCTGTTTACTTGCTGTCCTGTAAGCTGGGCTCTTTAGGTCTTGTGCAGTTGGATTAAATTAACTGGACATAAAGCAGCTGTTTGTTACTTGACAATGACACCAAACATGCTGCTGCTTTGCATTGATCTGGAAAGAACAAAAGTTCCCCTGCAATTTTTTCTTTTTTTTTTGCTTTCTGTGTTGTTGCAATGCCAAAGCAATGGTTGGAAGTCACTGAGTCAACAGAGATTAGAGGAAGAGGTAAAAACAGGGTTTATTCATGATTGCCTGTTAAAGCCGCGCTGTTCCACCCCGATATAAATGCACCTTGGCAGCATTCCTCCACCTTTTATGCAGCATAATGGAAGCAACGGTAAATTAATAATGGCTGAAATAATGTATTGCGATCACATGGGGAAACTAGTCATTCTCAGTGGAAGAAATTTGGATAAAGACATGATTGGGTTAATTCATAAAACATGGCCACCATCCAGGACTGCTAATCTAATAATTGTAAATGCATGAATTGGGTTTTCCACTTCCTCCTGGTGGCACAATCTGCATGATACGCCTCATCACTTATTTTTTACTCTTCCCATATTACCATTTGAGATAGGGCAGTGTTCATTCTAGCATCTGCGATAATGTACTCCAGCGGCAGGAAGCTTTTAACTCCATGTGTGGCACTCCCTGCCTGCCAATATTGTGTTCTGGCATACAATCACAAGAGAAGCCATATTGCTTAAAATGATAATTTTCCCTCTTACTGAGGGACAACATATTATTTTCACTGTCATGTTGAAGTTTTTTCTTCTTTCTTTTTTTTTGCCTGATGGAGTCTGGCAGTCTTTTGGCACAAGCAACTCAAAGTCCAGTTGGCGTATGACACTCGGATCCACACTGAGAATTTTAAATGAAGGTCCGTAATAATTATCTAGCATTAAAAGCTGGGCAAGAGAACTTTTGGCAGATAAAGACATTGCTGGACTCCAATGATCACTTCTACAGTATTTCCTAGGTGTGCTAACCTGCAGCAGTGGGACAGGAGGAGCTATGCTTTCAAGAGCGCCAACATGGGAAATTATCACCTCACTGCTGGCCTGAGGGAGCTGCCGGCTGCAGGGCTATATTAATCCTACCATATGGTTGTTGGCTGACAACATGGCTGGTGGTCATAAATTTTCTTATGTTTATATCTGCTCGTTCTCATCCCAGGGCGTTAAATGTGGTCTTTCTGTCACATGCCTCTGGCATCTCAGACACGCGCACAAGGTTTTCTTTGTGTCTCGGTTGCAACGTTATTAGATGCCGAGAGATAAAAGAAACTCCAATGAGATTGCTGAATTGATATTACTTTAAAAAATTGAAGGTTCCACACTTCCCCCATTATCGTAACTCATACCTACACATCAAAGCTAAGCATTTTCACTGAGGTTTTTTAAGCAAGTGACAAAAACTGTATGGAAAATTCAGAAAAGTTAGCGAGTATCAATCATGCTAGGTAAAAGAAAAGTAAACGTCACTTAATAAACAGGAAGACAATATGACTTGAAAAATGTTTATGAAATATATTCTGTTAATTTTTATAATTCAGAGTCATCGGTGGGCTCGAGCTTATCCCAGCTGTAATACAGCAGGCGGCAGTGTACACCCGAGAAGGGTCACCGGGCGTGCACAGACAGATAATCAACATCAAAGTCTGGTAAACACCTCAAGACCAATTTGAAATCGCCATTTAACCTAAAATGCATGTCTAGGCACTGTGGGAGGAAGCTGGAGTAAGACCCAAATGGTACAGGAACAACACACAAACCTCACACTAAAAGGTCCCAGCTGGCTGGTGGATTCGAACCCAAGACCTTCCTATTGTCAGGCTAACAGCCAACCACCACACGATCATGCCGAACATGTGTTTATATGAGAAACTATTATATAATAATAGTGTAACTCAGGATTAACAAAGAAAATAGGTGGCATGTGGAGCAGTGGTTAGCACTGTTACCTCACAATAAGAAGGTTCTAATCCATCTAGCTGTGCTTTTTCTGTGTGGAGTTTGCACGTTCACTCTGGCTTCCTCCCACAGTCCAAAGACATGCAATTAGTGGGGTTAGGTGAGCTGGTGATTATAAATTGCCCATAAGTGTGAATGTGAGTGTGAATGGTTGTCTGTCTCTTTGTGTCAGCTCCACAGCAGACTGATGACCCCTCCACAGGGTGTACCCTGCTTCTTGCCCCATGGCAGCTGGGATTGTCTCCAGCCAACCCCTGCATTGAATATGCAAAAGAAGATGATTGATACAGTATAGAACTTTAAATCCATTTCCTATGTATTTTCACATGTTTTAAATATTTATACCCAAGTCTCTAGAAATGATTTGTGATACATCTATATGTAGTGCGACCTAAGGGTAAAGAAGCTATTCCACTTAATATGTGTCTCTTTCCAGTGGGAATATCTTGTATAAACATAATGCATGCCGCAGTGAAGGGGGTTAAAGGGAGTTCAAAGAGAGGTTCACAGTGTGTTCCCGGCCTCTGGCTGATTCAAATGCATCTCCTTTACAATGTTGAGGTGACATCTAACAACTGCAAATTGCATGTATCTGTGGTCAGTGTTATTTGTAGGAGCAGTTGCTTTAGCTTCTCAGGCACCACGCAGCAAGACTGACTGTTCCCTTCCCTCCCACCTGCATCCTCCCCCGCACACAGTGAAGCCCAATTCCTCATACCACCGTCTGTGAAACCCCTTTTTTTTTTCTCTTTCATCTCATTTCTTTGTTCTTCTTGGGGGAGGAGTGGGCTCCTGAGTGGAGGTTCCCGCCGCTGGAAGGTTGTTATGTTAGGCTGATTTAAATTAGAATAATTTTGAGCACACTCCTCAAAATTGATGCCTCCCAGCAAACTAGGGCAGATTTGTTATGGTCATTTGCTATGCCCTCCCCTGCTCTTTAATGGCTGTTTAGCACTCA
>VUQR01013041.1:3365-19568 GCA_015108515.1 Hemichromis elongatus | reverse complement strand
TTTTGTTGTGTTTTTTTTTTTTTTTTTTTTGGTTTAATTTTTTTTTTTTTTTTTTTTTTTTTACAAAGATATACCACGGCTTGGAAATGGCATTTCAGGGTCTAAATTCGCACACTGAACATTTCTGCAATTACTTTGAATTTGCTGGCTAAAAGAAAAAAAGTAGAAAATGAGAGTCATTGACTGGAAAAGCAATTAGTTAAAGGTGTATTATGTCCACTAGATGTTTGACACATTGTGTGAGTTTGCTGGCTTGAAGTGCTCCTCTGTCTTTACATGACTGTGTGTTGAGCTCATTCTCATTCAAGCAAATTAATGATATATAACCAATTATAGGCGAACAGAGGTTTTGAATTTCTAGTGTCTCAGTCAAAGGTTGATCATAACTCTTGACAGATGCACTGTTAAGTGATTCATTGGTTGCACACACACACACAGTTCTGCATTTAGTATAGATGTTTTGCAGTTGTTAAAAATCCCTTATCTGTTCCTTAGACACATTTGAGTCTATTTGTTTTATCTATTTTAGATGCTTCTTAATGTCCATTAAGAAGTATCTAAAATAAATGGTAAATGTAGGAAGAGGATGAGGAAGAGGATACTGTGGTTCCACAAGCAGACAGTATGACCTGACCACCAGCAGCTAGTTTAATTGGCACCAGTCACATCTGTCCAGCAGTCCCTTTACAACCTTTCACTCTGTTAAGAGCAGCGTTAAAGGTTAGCAAGCCAAGCACAACGTGTTAACAAGACAACGCTGGAAAAATGTTTCACCTTCATCCCCTCCAGCCACTGTTTAGTGCCATACGTTCCTGGTAACCTATGTAACATGCAAAAGCTTACTGTAAAAAAGGAGAACTTGCAAGCTTCTTTTAATTAAAGCATCCACTGGTTTGTGTGCGTCTGTGCTCAGTGTCCTGGGAACATATAGGCCTCTCATAAGGGTAATAGCAGTGCATGTAGCGCTTTGCACGGCCAAGAAAATACACCCTATAATCTCATTACAGGTGATGTAAAGCAGCAATGCATAGCAAGTATGCAAACAACAATTTTATAAACACATGTGAGTAAATTTTCAGTCACGTAGACACGGCGTACAGAATGAACCGTGTCAAGCTTAGTTTTTCTTTTGAGGATGACTAATGTTAACTAAGAATCATTTATCATCATTGAACAAACTCTGTTTGCCCATCGCTCTCTTGATTTAAGCTGTGATTTCCAAAAAATACCGATGGCAGGATAATGAAAATAGGAATCCTATTTAAGTAAATTATAAAGCACTCAGAAGTAGTGACTGAAATATATTTGTTATTTTTCACATTCATTCTGTAATTACTATGTGCATTCTTTCAGTTAGCTGTGAGGATATTCGCTTTCACTGAGGAAATTAGCTTTTATCATACCAGGCACTTATGAGGTTTGGCTAGTGGAGCAGTTGTTCTTTCATCTGTCAGCAGCCAATAAGCACTACCAGCACACTGACTAGCTAAACAAGGTTGGCAATCGGTACTCCCTCCTTGCTCTATGCAGATTAATCCCTTTGATGTCGAACCAACAGCACAAAGAAGAACCGAGCAAGGAAGAGAAGACGTGAGAGGGAGGGGAAAAATCAGCAACTGGTTTTAATGAGGACCTGTGTCAGCAAAACAACATGGCCACGCTGCAAACTGACCCAAGAAGACTATATTCAAATATTATTCATAACCTGGGAATTGTACATAAATGGCTGCTAGACTTTGTTGTTGTTGTTGCTGTTGTTATTCTTGGTGTTATGTTGTTTAGGGTTTTGGATGAAAATCAGACAAGGGCCACAGTCCAGGGGGGTTTTAGAGGAAGAACAGGAAGCTTTTATTTGGCAAACTGTAGAATTTTTCCACAAGTCTCAAACCATATAATGAGCTCACTTGAAACTTTTGTTGGTGGTGTAACTAATCTGTTTTAGTCATGAGGAAGAAGTAAGAATTCCCATTAAAACACAGCGTTCTTTAAGTTGGGTCTCTTTTGGCTGGTTTTCTGTAGATTAAATCTGCAAAATGCATTTTTTCGAGCTATCGTTCAATCTCAGAGGGTTATGCAAGCTATAAAAAGGCACTAAACTCAATCTTTAAGGTGACAAGTTTATATTATTAAATACTATTCCCCAGCTGCCATGATTGCAATGACAAGGTGGCAAATGAATATCTACAGACGTAAGTAAAAATACATAGGCACACAGGATCATCTTACCGAGCAGATGATAGTTTCTAGCAGTGCTTTTTTTAAAATTAAAATTTAAAACAGCTTAAATAAAAGCTGCTACTGTGAATGCTACTGACAGATTGCAGGTTCATGCAATTTAATTAAAGCATTAATGAAAAGTTCACCCCATTTTCTCTAAGCTGCAATATTACATAAAGTAGTAAAAGCAGTTCGTAAATATTGATGTCATGCAGATTTCAACCTCTCCCAATATTAAACATTATTGTTGGTGTATGGTAATATAGTAATGTCATTGTTATTATGAACTTTCCAAAATACAACATATCAAATAAACTGCATTATATTACATGGATACATCCTGTTAATAGAGGGCAATCTCATGTTGAGCTCAAAATCACATTTGTTTCGTTTAGAACTGTGACACAGTCGCATCCAATGAATTTATTCTGTTGTCACAGCAGCATTCAGACACTCACATTCCTTCATTTGTATCAAATTATCTTCAGCACTTCTAATGGAAATGCCCAATTAGATTAATGGTTTGCAAAAATCATTAACTAAATGAGAAAATTTATTTCAAGTTCAGTTACGCAATGCTATGGTTTGCATCTAAACACCATATGAGCGACATAAATGCATTGTGATTACTTTAGCTGTCTCATTTATCATCTTATTTATATGCAAACCACAGATTAAAGAACAGCAGACAAGAAGTCCTTAGAGAAGATGCTATATTGTCTGTAATTAACATCAGCATAAAAAATAAGCAGAAAATGCTAATTACAATAGTGCTACATGAACTTAACTTGCTAATTAAACAATATGGCACTGAGTTGTTGCTGTGATGTGATGCAGACAGAGCTCAAGTCTGGTGAAAAAAGTCAGCGGCAGGTGTTATATGCAAAATATTAAAACTTCAGAAAACGCTCAATAATGGAGGTAACAATTTGCCAAGTTAGCCTACAGTGGTTTTAGAAATTCAGTTTTGTGGCAGCATAAATGCAAAACTGTGATGCAATTTCATAAATATTATCTATTGCTCCTTACTAGGACACTGAAAAAAAGGAATCGGCCATCTCTTGGACTTATGTAAGCATCTTGCATGTATTTAACACAGTTGCCTGATGCTTTAAAGTTAAGTGTAACCATATAGTGTAGAAACTACATGATATGCAGAGAGGGTATATTAAATTGTTCATATAATGTTCAAGTGAAGTAAGTCAATAATATAGCAAAGTTAAATCTCGCGACACTGCACTTGATTTCGTCTCGCACACTTTGGATCTTGGTTTGAGGAAGGCATCCATCTAAGTCAAGTCCAGCAGCCGCCTCTACTTTGTACGATATACCGGGGAAAAAAATTGGGTGGTGATTACATTTACAACAGTCTAACTTGTAATTTGAATAAAATAATTTCATGTTTCTATGGTGAACGTAATTAAATCATGTAGGATCTGTATGAAATTCAACAACTTAATTTTTGTCTTAAATCTTGTTGAGATGACACGATGGGATCTAGTAAGAGCGGCTATTGAATTAATTAAATCTAACATGCTCTTTTTTTCAGTGGAGACACTATTCAGGTTAAAAGTGTATCAACAACAATTGAAATATTCAAGCTTTACAACAGGTGAAGCCTGTGTGCTGGGGCTAGCAAGGCAAGCACTCTCAGTGTTGTTTCATACAGCAAACAACATCGAATCTTTTTAGAAGCCACTAGAATCAGTTTCTGTCCATTTCTTTGGAATGGGCGTGTCAACGCCCCCCTGAATAAAAGCTGATGCTGGACGTGTAAGTAAACCTGTGAAGATTGAGGGTGCTTTCCATGCAGAGATGTTTGGAAGCTGTGGTAGCATTAGCAAGCAAATGGAAAAAAATACTGCATAATTCATCTTCTTTAAAGATACATTTTATATTACCAAACATGGCTAGCACGTGTGACATAGATGACTTAATGTGCACTGTGAAGAAACTTTTAATAACTACTTCAGCTCGTTAGCAAAGGCTGCTTTGATGATGAAGAGAGAAACTTCTGCCAGGTCTGATTTAATAAAACAGGCTAGTTAAACAGGTGCCGACTCCACCAGCATTTTCAGATTAGCATCTGTGAGAAATCACTTGGTTCACTGACTCCACTAAATTTAACAGCATTTTTGCTAACCACCGCCTTAATGTTTCATTAATATTTTATTTAATATTTTTCTTCACCAGTGCTTGCCTTTCTATAAAAGTAACTGCTTGCTACTGCATAGAAACGATTGAGAAGCCCAGTCCAGGTATTACTAAAAATCTTCCATTTATTTGACTTGTGTCTGCTATCAATTACTTGTTAATTTTACCATTTAAATTTTTTTTAACAGACAGCTTTAAACCATGCTCAAAAACTCATCAAATTATTTTGTATAGCGAAAGGTTGTTAAATGAAGAATATCAATTCACCAAGCTCTCCACAGTGTATAATTTTGTTTCTGTGAATAGGCAGTGATGGTCCCAACAATCCCAGGCTGGCTCTGTTCTCATTGGCAAGTCATTCATTTGTGTGTTTTTGGCACACAAAGTCAACCCAAACCAGCTGCAGATTTTCTACGGCACAACGCTGAGTATCAGCTAGCATCATCAAAGGTTCATTTGCATCTGATGAAAGGCTGTTTGCGCTGCAGTCGACTGCCTCAGTTAAAGGCAGTTTGTGAAACATCTGGGACAGGATGGACATTTTACATAGTGAATGAAGCATCCCCAACAGTCAGGGACAAATCTGCAGCTCGAGTACATGCAAATACAAATTTTTCTCAATTAATATCAAATAAATATTTGAATTATCCAATTGGAAAACAGCAATAAATTACCTGGGTCACATTTAGAAGTTATCCTGTAGTATTATATCTATGCATATAAATGCTTTTTATAAACACTGAACTTTGGTATGAACTCAGGTTAGTTATGAAGAGAATTTAATTTTCAAATTAAAGTGCTCACCAAAAGGGAACATGCCCTTTTCCACACAGCTGAGGTGGTCTGGTTAGGAGGCTCCTGGATGCCTTCAGGGTATTCCAAGCACATCAACTGAGACGGCAGAGCCAGAACACATTGAAGGGATTATATATACCATCTGGCCTGGGAGCAACTTGGGACCCCCCCTCAGATGTCCCTATTTACTTCACCGACTTTGCTTAGCCAGGTGGCACTGTGACAAGTACCTGAACAAGAGGTGAAACAACAGGGATGACTTAATGTTCCTGTCTCTGGATACACAGACATGGGTGGCGTTGGCTATCTGGATAGCTTTGGGTTGAAATAATAGGAGAACTAGATTTAGCACTAAATAGGGATACATACATATGGATAAACATTTATAATTGGAAATACTAAAAGTCTATTAACGATGTTACAGAAGAGCAGTGGCCAGGCTTGACCCATTGAATATAAACTCCTTAATTATAAGGAAGCAAATGTTTTCCAACACCTCCATTTATATGATGTATCGTGTATATTTAGAAATTCACACTTTAGAAAGAAGTCAAAAGTCTTAAAAAACAAAAAAACATAATGGATCACTTTCTCATGGAGCATTTGTTTTCTGTAATTTACAAACAAAAGTTTAGTGTCACTTCTCAAATACAGAAGAGCAATGATCTTTGGCTGATAACCCCGATTCGGGAAAGAGAGAAATAGTGAGTGTAAAATAATCCCACCTAAAAGGAAAAAGCAATTTAAACCAAACTCAGAGTATCCAATTACAAGTAATCCCACACACAAATCTGATTCGTTCCTCACATGGGTTTCAGACAACAGCCTCGGGCTCACATCTGTGTTCATGTGCAAACAGAACTGAGGCCAAACACAAGCTATCAGCCATCAGCTTTCAGCCACTGAAAGGCTTCACTTACTGTGCAATGTTTGAACACAGAGCCCAGTGATACAAGCTGCCAACGTTTAAACTCCACTGTGAATGAAATAATGGGGTTTGGCGGTATCTTGGGGTTCTGCCCGTAATTCTGAGCCTCTGGGAGCACGCTGGTGCTGATTGCGCCTGCTAAATAATTACTCGCATCTATTGAAAAATGCATGCTAACAGCATTTAAAGCCAACTTTAGTGGAAGCTAAAAGCGCACAATTTAATCATTAAACGATTGAGCACAAAAGGTTGCCATTAGTTTGACACTTCCTGTGATGAAAATATTCATAACTTTAATGAGCACTACTGCAAACCATGTGCAGATATTTTCATAAGCACTAAAGGAAAGCTCTTGCTCGGCTGTGAGGTGGATACAAAATGGACTTTAAAGCTCAGAGCCGTCTGTTCACTGAAGATGTTTCACAGCATTACTGCAAAATCTGTATTAGGCTTCACATCAGTATCATCATAACATTTACATTCTTAGTTTGTTCTCTGAATGGCAGATACGCCAGACATCACAGCGATGCAAAATGCTGCAGGTACACATACATTGTTTGACTTAAGATGGCATGGATGTTTTCACCGTCGATTGCCAATTATCCCACTGTGTGTTGACAGTGAAAAGCTGACACCTACACAACAAAGTCCACTGGCTGTGATATAAGCTGTTTGGTGCATGCTGCACAGAAAGTGGAAAATAACATAAAAATGTTTCGGTGAGATGCTAATGTGAATAGTGCGAAAATGTAAAATATAAGAGATGAGAAAGTTTATCCTGTGTGTGTGGGGGAGGAAATATGAAAGCCTATAAAAAGAGCTTTGTCATGACATACAGTTAACTTTCTCCGTCATCATCTGTCTCTGCAAAATACTTATTATCTGTACCTTGAGGGGCATGGCACATGCAAGTAAAAGATCATTTTCAACTTTCTTAAAAATCCCATACATATCAGTCAGGAGAAAGTTTTGCTGGCACTCTTAGTAACAGGAAGCCACTTGCATATCATTCGAGAGTGCTCTGAATCCAAAAGGAAACTCTGTGAAGGGTGATTGACGTACCCAGTAATTAGCTAGTTAGAAAAGCAACTTGCTGGCCTCTGTGCAGGGCTCTGCAGGAAATTGTACTGCTGAAGCGTGTCTGTTTAAATCCAGATTTCATGATAAACATTCCAAGCAAGTAGTGTGCACAGAGTTCATAATCTGCAAGGTCAGAAATTAAAGGGGCGCCACTAGACTGCACGAAGAGGAACTGTTGTTTGCTCATTTTACTCTGCAGTCACATTAGAGTGGCAAATGAATGACCAGATGGGCAGGTGGCATATCAGAGTAATACTTGACCTGTGACTTTGTAAACAACGTGATTGGTGTGACAAACGTGACGTGACTGTAGACGTCTTTGCTGCTGTAGTGCAATGTGTGCATTGAGTTGATAGCTGTAGTGCAGCCTCAGTTTCCTGAGGCTAAAACAGAAAAATAATTAGGTTTTTTTTGTCTAGATAAACAACAGGAAGGCAGTGAAGAGCCAGTATGTTTGAGGCATAGATCAAGAGTTAAAGCAGGTCTTCAACTAACTGGTAGGTTCATGATTTGATCCCTCCAGTCTCCACTCTGCATGCCTAAGTGTCCTTGGGCAAGAGAGTGAACTGCAAGTTGCTGTCTGATCTGTTGATCAGAGTGTGAATGTTAGAAAGAAAGTGTGAATGGGTGAATGAGACAAATTGTATAATGGCGCTCAAATAGAGTAGAAAATTGCTACATGAGAATCAGTCCACTTACCATATATCAGGAGCTAAATTTGTATTTATTAGTGTTATGATTTGGAGATGGTACTGACAAAAAAATAGGTGGCAAGTCTTGGCAAGTTAAAGACTAAGATTTTCATTAGGAGGAACACTGAACGAAGGATGCTGAATATGGAGCTGTCAGCAGGAGGAAAAGTAGAAGGCCACAAAGATAAGATTCATGGATGGAGTGCGGGAGTTTTTCTGAACCTCTTGTGTTTCTTACTGTATTCTGTCACTTTTTTTTTTATTTTAGGTGATTTTATTCATCCCTCTTAATTTTTTTGGTTTTAATTTTTAAGGGTTAGTTTCTCATGTTCTTTGTTTCCCACCCTCATTACTGCCTTGATAGAGTTCACCTGTATCCTATTATTACCCGTATCTCCATGGTATGTATTTCTTCCCTCAGTCTTTGTTGTATCATCAGGTTTGCTGCCACCTGTTTCCAATTAAAATTGAACCCTTCCTTGAACCACATCCTTGTTTTAAAGTGTAAGAGTTTTTAAAAGTGCATTGTAAATTGAATAGTTTTCAGTATTACGATAAAGTTTCCAGATATGGACCGATGCTGCTGGGAAGGCAAAGGCATTCATGTTCACATTTAGATTACATGAAATGTTCCATTTTTAATGCCATGGCTAGGGGCTGTAGAGCAGCATTGTCAGTAGTCCATCTAACACTTGTTTAAAAAGAGGAAAATACAATTGGCTAAATCGGCAAATAGATGAAAACCTCACAGGCACAGCTGCACACGTGAGCCGATCAGCATTTCCACAAAGAAAACATGTTCCCTTGCTTGATCGTAGCTCTCTCCCACCTGCCAAATCTGACTTTAACATGTGAAAATGGGATTGTATAATATGAACACAGAGAGTTAGAATGCCACTAAATTTCAAACAGAGGCTTTCCGGACATGTTAGTCATGAAACAGCTTAATGCACAGATGCATAATAAAACCTATTAAAAGCAAAACCGCAGAGAAGTAATGCCCTAGATTCTGTTTAAAAAAGGCTCCAGTGTACTTTTCAGTCTGTGCTCTTTCTGCTACCTTTCTGTTGTCGTGTCATGTCAGTACAAACAGGAAAACCACAAACACCCACAATGGTCACAGTGAGATCAACACCAGCTGTTTGATGTTTTCCTTTTCTGTTGGAATATAAACACCTAGGAAAAAATATCTACAGAAAAAAAAAATTATTGATATTTGTGTTTTTCAGAATGTATATCCAAAGTCAATTACATTCAAAAATGTGCAAAAGTTGGTGCTAGCAGTGTCTAGCAAAAAGTGAACTAGGTGAAATCATTTACTGAAACTTGTGGAAGCATACATGGAAATACAGCATATAAAGATATATATATAAAAAAAATTAGTTTGTACAATTCTAATGAAAATATCAGCACTTTGTTCTTCAACAGCCTGAAATCTATCAGCCAAGCACAGTGAATCAAAATCTGATTCTTTGTACTGGCACTTACAACAACACTATTGGCTGAAATACAGCCCCAAACCATGACAGAGCTTCCACGGTGTTTTACAGATGGCTTTGTTAAGTTCTCTTTTATGTGCATATGCAACTCTGGTTCATCACTTGATCTGGGTGAATTTTTATACTTGATTGACAGTTGATGTCAGAAAAAAAACTAATTTTGAAAAAGCTGCCAAATGTCTGAAGGAGATCTTTGAAGAACCTTAAGAAAGCCTGGAGGATTATTGCTCAAGACCACTTTTTTAAAAAACTCACAAAAAAGTGTGAAAATGTGTCTAGTTGGAAAACGAATATAAAGACATAAAGGTTGCCTAGAGACACAATACAGTATCTGTAATTATTCTTTTTGTTTTCTAAATTTTCATGCAGTGGTGAAAACAGAAAATACTTTCCCCAGACAACTGAAAAAGCTTTGCCCCAGGAAGGAAGCAGGCCCAGTCAAGGTGTGTCCTAGACTGCTAAAGGGTTGTGCTGCTGAACTTGGGGAGCCGCTCCAACAAATTTTCAACCTCAGTCTGCGACTGGGGAGAGTGCCCGCCCTCTGGAAGACATCCTGCATCGTCCCGGTCCCCAAAAAGAACTGGCACAGTGAGTTGAACAACTTCCAACCGGTGGCACTGACTTCACACCTTATGAAGACTCTAGAGCGGATCTTTCTCAACCTCCTCTGATCACTGGTACAACATGCCCAGGACCACTACAGTTCGCCTAACAAGGCAGATGTTGGAGTAGAAGATACTGTCTATACCTCCTACACAGAGCCGACTCACACCTGGACAAGGGAAAAGGCACGGTCAGGATCCTGTTTCTTGACTTTTCGAGTGCCTTTAATACAATCAGGCCCTGTCTGTTTCAGGAAAAACTGAACAGGATGACAGACCACAGTATGTCGGGCTGAAGGATATCACGTCTGACACAGTGGTCAGCAGCACAGGAGCACCACAGTAAACTGTGTTGTCCCCTCTTCTCTTCACCCTTCACTCTGAATCACACCATATTCAGACATTTGCAGACAACACAGGCATCATGGGGTGTATCTGGGATAATCAGGAAGAGGAGTACAGGAGTCTGGTGAGGAATTTTGTTACATGGAGTCACACAAACCACCTGCAGCTCAACACTTCAAAGACAAAGGAACGGGTTCCGGACTTCGAGAGGTCCAGACCAGGTCTACTGCCAGTGGAGGTAGAGGTGGTCAACATGTACAGGTACCTCAGGCTGTGGGTGGACAACAAACATGACTGCAACACGCAGCACCTGTATAAAAAGGCCAGAGCAGACTGTACTTCATCAGGAGGCTGAGCTCTTTCAACATCTGCAGGAAGCTCCTGAGGATGTTTTACCAGTACTTTTCTATGCTGTGGTGTGCGGGGAGGGCAGCACAGCTGGCTCTGTGGTTGGCATGAAGCTGGACACTCTGGTGACAGTGGCAGAGAAGAGGACATTAAAGAAACTGCTGGACACTATGGACAATGCTAGGCAACCCCTGCGGTCATAAACAACCAGAGGAGTCTTCTCAGCGACAGGTTGCGTCTCCCAAAATCTAGGACCAGCTTAAAAACTCCTTTGTCCCACACGCCATCAAACTGTTTAACTCCTCGCTGGAGAGGAGGGGGAGGGGAAATAGGAGGAGAAAGGAGGGCGGGAACAACTAAGCTGTAGTGTTTTCTCTCCTTCTTTGCAATAGACTTTGGCTGTCTACATCTCATTAATGAGTATAGTTCACTGGTATTCGTATTTATTGCTATCCATATATTCTGTATTTATATTTGTATATGTGGCGGAGGTGTGGTCCCTGGCTCAGCTGTAGGGGAGGAGTGGTGCAGCGGGCTCAGCGGGGCGGTGCCGGGGAGGCAGGTGAGCGTGCACAGCTGAGTGTATGCTGGACTAATGATTGCTCTTGTCATCTATTTAGTGACGGGAGAGGCGAGTGGAGCGAGGAGGACGCTGGGGAATGTCGAGCTGGCAGCGGGAGAGCTGCAGCTCTGTGTACATTAATAAAATAAAAGGAACTATAAACTGCACACTGTGTGTGTGTATGTGTGAGCGTGTGCGCGTGTTGTACGCCACAGTATATATGCTATATTTATGCTTATGTTTGTACTCTCTCATTCCCCTTTATTTGATATTCTAACTCTGTAATATGCAACTTCTGTCGGTGTTCTGCTACTGGAAGCTGAATTTGCCGGAGGAACCCACCCGAGGGATTAATAGAGTTCAATCTAATCTAGTCTAATGTCATCAGTATGTTTTTCAGCTGCACTTGTGACACTTAGAAGTATACAAAGAGCTAGCTTCCCTTCCTGCCGAGAGTTGGTGTGATCATTTACAGCAGCGGTCAGTTTGGAGTATAGTAGCGAGTTCGTGAAGGGCCACAGTTGACAGGCTACACATCCCCAACTTCTCAGTGAGGTCACTTACTCCATGCCCTGCTCATGGAGTGTGCAGCATTATATGTGCTCACAAAATGATTGGCCCATTACTGGCTAACATTGTGTTTTCGTGTGTGTGCGTATGTGCGTGAGAGAGAGAGACCTTTAATATATATAACCTGCAATTTCTTTAAACTGTGAAAAACAGCATATTTTGGTAATAACGTTGCCAAAAAAAGCCCTGGCTTATATCTTATGTCGTGTGGTCAACCATACAGTATCTGACAAGTCTACTCTTGTCAGTCAAGGACAAGGCATGATCTTATTACAGCTGTTGCACTCATCTTTTCTGTCCCAGTCAGCAGTGTGCGAGGTTCATATACGCCGTAGCTCCACAATTCTTTCCTCAACCCTTCTGGTTCACGTTGCACTTTACGCTTTGACAGATGTAACGCATAATTATCCTTCCCAAAGTCATGGATGTTATGAGTCAGCAAACCAATGTCAGCAAGGAGACACTGATTGCAAAGCATGCTAGCTGTTTTTTAGAAGCATGACAGGTGAACCAAGGTCAAACAGCGGGAGGTAGAAAATGGTGAGGTACGTCAATATTTGTCACGTGTGCATGCCCACATTTGTTCACCCCGGCAGGCACTTTGGAATCATTTGCATCCCAGAACGTGAAAGGACACAAGAGCCAGTAAAATTCATGGATTTTAAAGGTTTTGATTGGCGTGTTAAACACATGATATAATCTTGTACAGAACATCCAACTGGTCTATATGATACAGAATAAACTAAACACAATGCCCTGCAAAACGACAGTGGGCTATGTTTCCGGTGTACTTCAATATGATATAGAACCACAAATTACTGCGTGCATAATTGAGACTAATTTAAGACTTGTGCTTCACATTTACTTGAACCAAAAAAAAACTGGTTAATGTATTCAAACCAATTCCAGGCACAAGCTATCTCGTGGCTTCAGGGCTCTGGCACAGGACTTGGTGTGGATCTACTTCTGACAGGATGCCCTTGTGTTTGAATGGCTTGATATGTGTGAGCGTGTTTGTGTTGTCATGCATATATCTGTATATGTGTCTGTGTAGTTGGGCATGCGTGTGGATGAAATGGGCCAAAGTGAAACCCAGAGCAGATAGAAGTTGGCTTCAGTTTTCTGCCCTGCTGTGCTGGAATCAGGACTCTTTCAATTTATGGGGATTTTTTTTCATCCAATACACTGGAAGGATTTTATTTGCTATTGAAGAGCCATTGTGGATATGAGCAAATTGGTGGAAACTCGGTATTACTTATTTGACATAATAAATAAAAATAATAAAAAAATAGTCTTGGTACTTTGACATTTTCTGCTCTAAATTTTTTAGTATAAAGAGGCAATAGTTCCCTCTATAAAGCTATGTGCAACAGAAGAAAAAATATACTGTATATGAAAGTCTTATTTACAGGATTCATTTTCTTACAAACTGCTGGGTCTTGTATGCCCCTAACATGCTGACATGCTTCTGGACATCATCGTTGCCTTTCTTTCATTTTTGCACAATTAAAAATAGGAAATGTACACACTCTTCATATTGATGTAATTAAAATAAGAAAAAATAAACAGTTATTGCAGATTACAAATATTTAACTTTGCTTGAAAGCAGTCCTTTTTGGACTGTTTAACCTTGAAAGAATTTGTGAGCTTGTGCTAAAATGTATTGAAACTGTTTTAACACAAAGCAACAGACTTCAATTATAAAAATGCAACATGTGGGCAGAAAACAAAAGAAAAATGTGTGCATTTATAGCTTTATGTGAAAATTTGACTGTGGTAACTTTGAATGAAACACTCACGTAACTGAAAGGAATGCAAAGCAGCTACTCCAGCAAGCCACAGCTAGCAAGAGAATTTAACATAACCAGCAGGTGGTTTAAGTCTGCAGAGTGGAGGAACTACTTTATACAGGTTTGGTACTAGATCTACAATCCATGTGAAGTTGTGGCATTTCCACCTGCCAGTATTTCCACCTTAGCTGACTATCATAATGCAGTCATGTAAATATTATATGAAACTGGTAGTAAAACAGTATAAGATAGTAATAAACACTGTTTTGCACAGGGAACATACATTTTCAGCTCCTGCACACAACAGATCACTTTTCTCTTTTCTAAAATCACTTTTCTCCTGAGGGAAGTCTCCCAGCTTAATATTACATAGGTTGGGAAGGGTATCCAGGCCGGCTACTCCTTAGAGGAAACTTGGAGAGGTGCAGAGAGAAGGTGAAATAATCTATCACCCTAAATATAGACTGCAAAGTATAAATATAGTTGTGGTTAAAAGATTAATTAATTCATTTTGCTTCTATGCACCACCTCCAACAATCAAGATGTAACTGACATTAAGATTTTCTGCTTTACTTTAATGAGTTTACAGTATTTAAAAAAAAACAGTCTTCCATTTTAACACACTCTAAATTAATTTAAAAAACTAGTGTGGCTGTAAATCTATGATCTGTTTTTAAAACCTAAATAAAAATCTTTTGCAGTTTTGACTACCAAGTCTAAAACCCATGGACAAATGCTGAGTTTTGTCCCTTTAGATGAGGAGTTTTGTACTCAAGGCTCCAGGCCTCTATGGTAGATCAAGGTCACATCTACAACCTGCAGGACACCCTTGAGGCCAGCAGTTCGAGACCCCTACTTTAGATACTCTGCTTGGCCTTTACTGCAGCTGCCGCTTCCATTTACTTCTGTTTTGAATTTAATCACTGCTTTGGGTCATTGCCCATGTGCACTGTGAAGCACTTTCTGATGAGGTTAGCATTGTTTGGCTGAAACTGAGAAGAGAGTACAGCTCCTCACAGTTCATCATGCTTGTATCAGTAATCACATGGCAATAAACACTTGTGACCTGTTTCCATTTGCAGCAATAAATAGTATTGCCTCCACCATTTATTTTGGTTTTTCAGCCTAACGATGGCATCAACATCGCTTTGGACTTCACATTGAGACCTTTCCTGAACAGCTTCCAAGTACAATTTCAACACTAGAAATCAACTCTAGATGTGTTTTCAGTTGAATTTGTCCTGAAACATTGAGGTGAACAGGCCTCACCTGATCATGAAATTGATTCTCAGTCAATTTTCCAGTTCATCTATCCTTTCTCTTCTCCTGCAGAAGAAGAAGAAGACAGCTGGGGGGCTATCCCAGCTGTCTTAGGGTGAGAGGCAGGGTACACCCTGGACAGGTTTCTAACACGTAGACACAAACAACACTCGTATTCAAACCTATGGGCAATTCAGAGTGTCCAATTAACCTATCCCCACTAACTGCATGTCTTTGGACTGCGGGAGGAAACCAGAGTACCAGGACCTTATTGGTGTGAGGCAACAGTGCTAACCACCACGCCACTGTGCTGCAGTCTTCCAGTTATTTTCCAAAAATCGTTTCTTTGCCTAAAAAATGTTGGACCTCACAATATGCTGCATATGACAACTTATCTGCCATGTTAATCTTTTTACTTAAACCTGATGCACAAATCAGTACATTTACACCTCCACCACTAACTTTAATATTTTAATTGGCCTTTCAGCCATATTATAGAAGGCTGTAGATAAGCTTGTTGCTTCCACTAAAAAAGATACTGTTCTCTAGCAACAAAGGGGTGATGTGTATATATATGTATAGATAGATAGATAGATATATATATAGAGAGAGAGAGAATAATTGGCTTCTAATGCAGTTAATGAAAACATCTGGTACTGGTATATTAAACCAGCATTATGTCTCCATTTTAAATAAACACAATTTATTATTGTGTGGTCGCACAATGGTCGCAGAGAAGAATAGGAACAATGGTTGCCTGGTAATTCTTCTAAACTTTATATTATTTCAACATGTTTTGTTGCAATAATATAAACAAATATCAATAATTAATTAAATAAATTACAACAGTCTAAAATTACGACAGACCAGGGGGCTCATCTTATCTGGTAGGAGGCAACCTTTCTGCAAACAGTTGCGGTCTGACTGGAATCTATCCAGAGAGATTGTGGAAGGTTTGCAAATAACTGCTGTCTAGATTTTTAAATGCTGACAGATTGCCAACATGTTCCCATTAGTGTGACACAGTCTTTGTCCGTGAGCACAACTCAAGGGGACTCCACTCAACATGCTCCCAGCTGGTTATGTTGTGGTTATATATTGGTTCAGGAAGATTGCTGATTGCAAAAAACGTAATAACTGAACATGAATTTTCGTTAAATGTGAATTTCAATGTAGACAGCAACAGATCATCTAATTGCTTTATTATCAGAAACAGTCAGCTAGACCAGTTGCAGACTAACAGCAGACTGTCTAAGGGAAACATTTACATCAGGTTTTAGTGACATGCTTGTGGTTGAAAGCATTAATATACACATATGTGTGTGTGTGTGTGGGGGGGGGGCACATTCATGCTGTGCTAC
>VUQR01013038.1:6885-18804 GCA_015108515.1 Hemichromis elongatus | reverse complement strand
TTGCTGCTTTACCAGGTGTAACAATTAAGTTTAACATCCAGGCATCTATGGAAACAGGATTTATTACATTTAACGGAGTTAGAAGCTAGCAGGACGTTAGCTGGCTAGTTTCCACCTAAACATGATATAGCATGTTCTGGCTGAGAGATTTATGAAAACATTCAAACGTACAGCTCTGCTATCACTGCCAACATAAATGAAGACAGAAAACTAAACAGCTAGTCCAACTGAAGTTGGACTAGCTGCTATATAATGATGTGCTACGTGATTTCTAGCAACACAGCTATGTTAGCATAACATAAAAGTGAAGCTGGAGGATGACCGCTAACTTTTTTCCACTGGATGAAAGTTAACGTGAGGGTTCCTGATGGTTAGGGACAAATGCAATCACATGGCAGGATGCTGTAAACGGACCAAACTTCAGTCAGGAGAACAGCTGAGATAATCCATCCACAACACCAGGTTAGTCGTTAATATACTGCTGCATGGGCGGGGCTGGAGTTACAGCGCAAGGGTTTAAAAACTGAGCTTTAAAATAAACAGCAGTGATAAAAACTTAGAGCGGCTGACAGTGATCACTGACTGTTTTTAGGGGGTTTTGAGATTAAATAGAAACAGGTTCAAAGCATTAAAACATGTTAAAAAACATAGAGTAGTAATGTTCAGGTGTTCGTTAGCACAATGCTAAAGAAGAACAACATCCCCAGTGATCTTAGAGAAGCAACTGCTGCCTCCTATCAGTCTGGTAACCTTAATAGGATCATTTTAAGTTCTTCATTCTGCAGTGAGAAACATTATTCACAGGTCTTCTCAGGAGTGCACGTCCCAGTAAGTCAGACCGAGCAAAAACCAAACCGCTGCATCTCAGACAGGCCTCAGTTAGAGGTCAAAGTTGATGACAGCACAGGTAGAGACAGATGGAACAGGTATGGCTGATTTGGTTGAGACTGCAGGAGAAAGCCTGAACTGAAAGAACACAGCAGCACAGCTCAGGTCTGCAAAGCTGCGTCTGAACGAAGCAAAGACTTCTGGGAGAAACAAGACCAAAGTCCTGAGTCTGAACAGTTTTCTGCTAACTTCCTGTTGCAGCACTGTTTCAGAGGTTACTGCATGAAGCTGACCCCTAACCTTCTGAGACAAGATGGCGGCTGGGGAGCATGGAGTCCATACGGCAGCTGCTCCCGGACATGCGGGGGCGGGGTCAGGTTTCGGACCCGACATTGCGACAACCCAATGTGAGTGAGCTGTCAGTCATCTGTGATGTCACACCTCAGGTGCACCAATCCGTAAGACTAACCCATCACTGTCCTCAGTCCAGCCAACGGGGGGCGCACCTGCTTCGGAAACACCTACGAGTTCCAGCTGTGCAGCCAAGATGACTGCCCCCCACTGACAGACTTCAGGTGAGCGCTGTTACCCACCTGGCCACTCCCCCTTCCTCACAGAGGTCAGGTGAGCAGGTGTGATGTTCTGATTGTTTCAGGGAGGATCAGTGCAAAATCTGGAACCCAGTTTATGAACACGAGGGACGGAAACACCACTGGCTGCCGTACCAACACCCTGACCGTGAGTACACAAACACACACACACACACAGATATACACACACAGAGATACACACACACACACACACACACACACACAGGCACACATACACACACACACATGCTGCAGCCCTTCTGGTTCCTCCATCCACATAGATTAGCAAGACTTTCCCTCTCTGCTGTGGAACTCTGAGGACAAATATGTCCATCACAGTGAGGACGTTTCGGTTTCAGAGGACGTTGGTGGACAGACGTGTGCTCTGTGAGGATGGTTCAGGATGAACCCGTAAAGGCCTGTTTGGGGATTCAGGCGAGGTTTCAGATTTATAGTCGGAAATATATTATGTAAGTGAGGGTCCTCACAGAGACATAAAAATGTGTGCGTGTGTGTGTGTGTGCGCACATGTAAAAGCCATCAGTGAGGAATCTGCTGCTGGAGGAAAATGCTCCTCCTTTAACTCTTTGGTGTCCAGCAGATGTTAGCAGATGTTTCCAGGATGATGTGAAGATTCTGCACTGACTCGTTTGTGTGTCACAGCTGACGAGCGCTGCCGTCTGTACTGTCAGTCCAAGGAGACGGCGGCCGTGGTGTCGATGAAAAGAATGGTGCATGACGGGACGCCGTGTTCCTATGACGACGCCCACAGTGTCTGCGTCCGAGGAGAGTGTGAGGTCTTTATTGTGTCTAAGTGTTGATCTCTGACTGAAGAACTGTGTCACGTTTTGCTGTTTCAGTGAACCATTATTTCATGTAGTCGTCTCCTCGTCTCCTGCAGCACGTTGGCTGTGATGGTCAGATTGCTTCAGACAAGCAGGAGGACCGATGTGGAGTCTGTGGAGGAGATAACTCCAGCTGTAAGATCGTCAAAGGAAACTTCACCCGCGGCACCAAGAAAGAAGGTGAACCGAGCCGAGACCGAGTTCTGGTTTTAAGCTTCAACTTTAAATTCATTCAAACCTGCAGCTCAGCCTTCAGTTAGTACAGTGACCTCACAGCAGCCATGTTATTGGTAACATGATGTTATTAAAAATGCTCCAAAGGGCTCCAACAGCACAAACACTGTCCAGAGGTCCAGTTCAGGTCAAGCAGGCAGACAGATAGCCACTGCAGCCACCTGTCAGTCAAAGAGGCCACACCCCTTATAAAGCAGACTTTAAGCCTTAACAATTCAAACAGGTGAGTTATAAACAGGTTTAAATGATTTGTGTAGAATAGAACAGTCCCTGTATCAGGCTTTATACATGTTTATTTTAACATAGAGGTCTATGAGCACTGACTCACTGCTGTCTCTGTTAGACATCAGAGGAACTGCAGGTTTTTTGGTAGGTTGAAAACTGATCTGGACCAGGCTGGTGGTTCAGATGTTTGTTGACACCTTCCTGATGTTTCATGCTGGATGAATCCTGATCCTTTATTGGACAGTTCATTACTGGCTGACTGTTGTTTCTAGGTTACCTGAAGATCCTGGAGATCCCCAAAGGAGCCCGACACCTGCTGATCCAGGAGTTCAAGGGGACTCCTCACGTCTTAGGTAAGAATGACACGCATTAGGATTTCCTATTTTCCTTTGGTCTTCTAGAAACACCCTGCCTTTCTGTTTTCTGCTGCAGCCATGAAGAACCAGGATACGGGTCATCTCTTCCTCAATGACGAACACGAGCTCCCAGAATCCAGAGTGGTGATTGAAAAGGGCGTGGCCTGGGACTACAGGAACGCTGAAGAGGAGGAGGAGGAGTCTATCCGAACCACCGGGCCACTGAAGCATGGAGTCGTGCTCATGGTAGGTCCATCGTTGTGTGAAGCCCAGAGTGTCCACGCTGTATCTAACAGAAACCAGAGCAAGCCTGTGTTCTGTCCGTCAGGTCCGTTCCCACGGCAACTCAAAGGTGACGGTGTCCTATAAGTACATCATCCAGGATCGTCTGAGGTCCTCGCTGGAGTCCAACCTGGTGCAGGAGGATGCCATCTTCTACGAGTGGGCCCTAAAGAAGTGGTCACACTGCTCCAAACCCTGTGGAGGAGGTACCTGAGAAACATTAGAACTTCAACTCCTCCCCAGCTCGTTGCTAATTTGGGAATACTTTGACTTTTTTTCTGAAAACAAGCGTAAATAGTTATTGTAGCCCTTGAGTTCAGTTCTTTCCTGTTCACTGAGGCATATTCCTCTGCAAATATGTTTCTGCAAATCTATAAGCAGAATCTGCAAGAAAAGAAAAAGATTTATTTTACCAGCAAAAAGTCTGGATACCTGTTATCTGCTTTCCAAACATCCTGACTATGTGATTTTCCAGCATTCCCCTCTTTAGCAGTCAAAGGTCCAAGTTCAGTTCTGTCATCAGAGGTTAAATCTGTGTGCCCTCTCATTGTTTTAACTACATGGGCTTCTAAACTGGACCAACTACTGATGTAGGTCCAGGTCTTCCTGCCAATGTAAGCCAAGCCTAAGATATCCCAGCGTTATTAATCGGTTCTCTTGTCTCTGAGGTACACACCAGCTAACAGTTAACAGCTGTGGTGTACTTCATTTAACTGTGATGTTTCTTTGTTTTCAGGAAAACAGTACACCAGGTTCGGATGCAGGAGGAAGGCTGATGGAAAAATGGTTCAGAGGATGTTCTGCTCCAACATCAACAAACCGAGAGCTATCAGCCGCAGCTGTAACCCTGAGGCTTGCAGCCCGGCACGGTAATGTGCTACAAGCGACACGCCCACAGTCACCCAATCAGTGTTTCTTCTTCTAATGCATGTCTTCCCCATAGCTGGGTGACCGGAGACTGGGAGGACTGCAGCTCCTCCTGCGGTCAGACCGGGTGGCAGCGGCGCTGGGTGAGCTGCCTGCAGAACTCCACCAGGGGGCAGCAGTGGCACTCAGTGCACAGCAGGCTCTGCGGCGATGACCGACCAGAGACTAAACAACCCTGTAACCGCTTCCCCTGCCCCGCTATGTGGAGAGCCGGACCCTGGACTCTGGTACGAAGGCTTGGATCGGTTTATCAGTAGTTGTGCATGTCCTCAGATCAATACTTGATCAGTCTGATTAATTCCTGTGTGTGTGCAGTGTTCGGTCTCATGTGGGAACGGGACTCAGGAGCGTCAGGTCGCGTGTTCTAATCCTGAGGGTTCAGCTGGAAACTGCAGCGAGCCTCGGCCAATCACAACACGCACCTGCCTGGCTCCACCCTGCCGTGGTAAGCACTGACCAGTCATTTACCATACATTTGTTTTAATGAGAGAAAAGAAGGATGCAGGGAGTTATAGTGCTGCTGATCGTCTCCCCCTGTAGGTGACCAGAAGAATGCCATCATTCAGTGGCTGTCCAGGTCCAACCCCAGCTTCCCGGCTCCAAAGACCTCTTCAAGTAAAGCCCTCCAACTCCTCCTGTTCTGTCAGCTGTCTATCTTTACGTCCTCTTCTTCTTCTCTTGCTTCCTGAATGTTGTGGTCTGAGGAGGCTGAGGGTTACTGTCCTGTCGATTGCTTAGAATCGATCCCCACCTCCCCCACCCAGTGTCACTCAGCCCTGAATCCCCAGAGGGCTGCATTCTCACCCCCCTACTGTGCACCCTGGACACATAAGACTACACACCAAACTACTCAACCATCATCGTCGTCAAGTATGCCAATGACACCACAGTGGTTGGGCTCATCTCTGATGGAGATGAGACAGCGTACAGGATGGAGGTAGAGAACTTGTCCCCTGGTGCTCAGAAAATAACCTGAAGCTGAACGTCCTTAAAACTATAATGGACTATGGATACCAAACATAACCCATCCCCACCCACCAGTCTGAACCATGGTCTGAGTAACCCTCATCACTCAGGATACTCACAGACTCAGTTCAGTCCAAGTCCTTTTGTTGCACTACTTCAACGCACTTTCAGCTCCCTTCTCTTATTTTGTCTGTGTTTCTCCTTTGTGCTATTTACTGCTGCCTTTTACTGTTTATACTCCATTCTATTACAGTTTCTGCTTCGTGTCTTTCTGCTGTGTCTTAACGTGTCTCTGTGGACCACACTAACCCATCAAACCACCGAAGCGAAAGTTGTAGCTGAAGTCTTACACTGTTCTGTCTATAGGGCAGCCATGCCGTGGCGACCGCTCGGCGTTCTGTCGAATGGAGGTGTTGACCCGGTACTGCTCTATCACCGGATACCGCCAGATGTGCTGCAAGTCCTGTAGTGAGGATAACTTCAGCAATGCCACAGAATCCAGAATCTCCAGCAACCTCAGTGGCATCATAACACCACTGAAGAACAGCAGGTCAGACATGATTTTGGCGAGATGGGTTCAAATCTGACAGTTTACTGGTGTATGTTTCATGTTTTCGGTTGTTTTATTCACAAACATGAAAAAAATGAATATTAGAAAGATATAATTAAGTCCCAGTGTGACAAACAAAGAGGAAGGCCTTGTTACTCAAACCTGACAAACCTTAAATGTTTTAAAACCTGCAGTCAGACAAATGCGCGACAACATCGACAAAGCTGAAAGTCAAAGTGGAAATCGGCTGACTCTGAAACTCAGTGCTGATTAGTTTTACACGTGTCCATTTAAAGCAGGAAGCAGAGGAGGGTTTAGGGCGGGGCCAGAGACCTGAACACTATTTTTGTCTTTCAGTTCTTGGAGGTTGACCACGGAGATCATGGCATCAATGCTCACCTCCACTTGGTCCGACAGCAGCTCTGCCATCAATGATGTCTTTGGCGACATCATCACCACCACCCCAACGCCCGGCTTCACTGTAACTCCACCCCCAACCAGACGGAGCACCAGTGACTTTGTCTACGTGGATTACAATGATTACAGCGAGTACTCTTCCTACGAGGATTCCTCCGGTCTGACTGAGCTTCCGGGTACTCCAACCTCGACCACTATTGCTGCCACCACTGACAGTAATACTATTACTACTACTGTTACTACAAAAACTGCTCCAACACATGTATACAAGAAGAATTCTACCACAATGCCCCCTGCTGCAGTTACCATGGGGACTATTGACACTGAAGACCAAACGCCAGCGCTGGTTTGGACTTCTACCATCCGAGAGTCCTCCATCGCATCATCCCCCAATCCTGGCGATAATGCCACATCCTCAGGAGGGCGGAGCCTTCAAAGGGAAACCAACTGGACCGAAGCTGAACTGGCGCCACCTTCATCGTCCTTCTTCTCACTATCGAAGAACGAGAACAACTCCGTGGATGAGGTCCAGTACCGAATTGTCGGACTTAACAGCGACATTGGCCGAGGACAGCAGAATTACTTTGTGCCGCGAATGCCTCAGGTTCATGAGCGAACACATAACAAACGCATCCAGCAGCTCCTGAACGAGAAACGACAGCAGGTCCTTCTGCGGCGGCAGAGCCACAGAAAAGTGAGTCGGACTGACAGGAAGCACTGAGTGCACGTTTCCTCTGACCATTCGCTTGTCCCGACACCTGCACCATCTCACTTCCTGCTAACGCCTACGGACTCTAAACGAAAAACAGACTGAAAAAACCTCCGCCTGTGCTCGGAGCAGTCTTTGTCCACAGAAGGCCCGAGCGTGGACGTTATCCTCAGAGGGCCCTGGGTCTGTTTCACCACCGTGATGTTTGTACCAAATAATCCTGTTTCTGAATAAAGCAAAGTCTCATCCAGCTGCTGCTGTGCTTCTGAATCATGAACATCTGGATCATGTTTCTGGTCTCAGGAACATTTTGTGCTTTTTGTCTTCTCTAAAACTCGACTTGATGATTTCTGTTTGTGAAGTCAAAATAAAATCCAGCCGTTTTTAACATGAAAATAAAAGCAGTGAATCCTTCAATAGAAACCATCCTGCCGAGAGCAGATCTCAGGAACAAACTGATCAGTGTCACTGAGTTTGATAAACAGCGCCTTATGTTGTTCCCGCTGAGCTGAAGCCTGATGTTTCCTTGGTGTCGATCTCGGCGTCTGTTTTGTTGTATTTTGGTTTCGTGAGGCTGCGGATGCTTACAGTTAAGGCGTGGACTGTTCTCAGGTCAGTCTGGAGCCGTGCTGCTGTAGTACGAGCTGTGCTGTTTGTGGATGGAAGCAGATGTTCCTCCTGGACCTGCAGATATGGTTCAGCATTAATAGTTCCTTCACAGAGGGCCAAGTGACCCCTGCCGTGTGCACCATAGATGGCTTTGTTGGCGTGTTTGTGTGCAGGAATCTAACCGTTCTGTGTAGTGTTTGAGATGCTGTCTGTGAATGATTTTAAAGGATTCAGATTCAAAGTTGATTAATTCTGTTTACGGCGTTGTTAGAAATGGTGCCGTGTACCCTGCTGCGAAATCGGTGTTGGTTAACTAATTAGGCCTAAAGGCTACTCGTCCTGTAGGACGCGTGCAGTTGCATGCTGGATACGATCAGATGACAAGATGTGGAAACCAGAGCTTCTTGTGTGTCCTCATGTTTGTGTCTCGTGTCTTCAGGCTGTCGCAGATATTTGTGGCTTTTCTTCTGCTGGTAAACTCTCCTCCAGCTGCCCAGCCAGCAGTCTGCTGGACATCAAACTGAATCCAGATCAGACGAATTGTTTCGTGTTTGAGAGCGCTCAGTACAAAAACTGACTGCTTTGAAAACATGTTGCACATGGTTCAACTTTCAGTGTTTGTCCCTCCTTCTCTTCCAGAAAACGTTCAAAACATAAAAACCTGCTCAGGGATCAAACCGAGACTAAACTGTGAGTAAATCTGTTCTCAGAGCAGTGTGAGTCACTTCATCTGCAGGACAATGAAGAACATCAGCCTGGAAACAAAAAGTCGGTCATAAACAGAACATCCCACAAACCCCAATATAACAAACACAGAAACAGAAAAAATGAATTATCGATCTAATCCAACTTTATTTATATAGCACTTTAAAAACAACAAAGTTAACCAAAGTGCTTTCCAAAAAAAACCAAAAAACAGAATATCAGAAAAGAAAAGAAAAAATAATGTAAATATTCACATCCATCTTCTTTCAACCAGAATGTAAAAATCTTTCAGAAATCATGTTTATAACCAGAGCAGTCACGTCCACGTGTCCGTCCACGCCGTTCACCAGTTCATCCCAGCATGAATCTGTGGTTCCCAGGCTGCTGACGATGGGCCCCCAACCACAGACAGAAGCTCCACCCTGTCCTGGATCCATCCATCGGACACCGTCATCTCAGTGTGGAGGAGCCCACTCCCCTTTTCACTCCATCTCTGAGGGAGACCTGAGAACCAGCAGCTTCACCTTCATGCTCATCTCTGCTGACGTCACTTCAAGGGTTGCCATTTTTTACCTACGCAATAAGAGACACTATGGTGTGGCAGAAGCACAGTGTACAGCCAGCTGGGCCAAATCTAAATATGCCCTGTATGTTCATATTCTTATAAAAAAAACACAGCAAAATGTTGGTCCTCAGTTTAATCAACACATCTTGTAAAACATTAAAGAAGAATACAGTGAATGATCACACGGGCGTTTCCTTTGAAATCAAATATTGGGTCTTCAGTGAGCCCGTTTACTTTTCCCAAGTATGTGTTTGAATCAGTGCTGACGGGTTGAACCCGGGTATGTTTTCTTCCTATTGTCTTAACCCTAACCCTGTCCCTACCTGTTTGTCTTCTGATTATGCTACGCAGACCAAACAGCCTCATTTTTACAAAATTGTACGTATTATTCCTCACATGTGGTGTGTGTGACGCCGTCCCTGACGGCTGTGACTGGACACGAGCATGAGCTGATATGTCACGTTGCATTGAAGGAAGCTGTCAACATATAAGACATTTAAGGTCCAATAAGGGACAACCTAATTTTGTTCGTTATATGGGACATCCCGGCTAAAACGGGACAGTTGGTAACCCTCTGTCCCACCCAAACGGGTGCTCCGGTCAGACACAGCAGGATCACCAAAGGCCAGGGCATGTGGAGCCAGAGAGGGGCCACCAGGATCACCCTCACCTCCTCCTGCACCTGGTGAAGGGCTGAGAGCCTGAGGCCAGGGATGCCAGGGTGTCCCCGCCACGGTCCCCAAAGGGTTAATAGCCAATAGCCAGTATGCCAATAAAGGTGAGGTTTATTACTACCAATAACACCAAATCGGTACGCTTTAACTCCGGGGTGAACAAGTAATAATGTATACTTTATTGATCCCCGTGGGGAAATTCCTTCTCTGCCTTTGACCCATTCACTCGGTGAAGCAGTGGGCAGCCACTAAGCAGGCGCACCGGGGAGCAGTGTGTAGGGATGGTGCCTTGCTCAGGGGTACCTCAGGGAAGCCGTTCAGTGGATTCTAACCCCCGACCTTCCGATCATGGGGCAACCACTCTACCTACTGAGCTATTCCTGCCTCCGAAAGGCTAAAATAATAAAATAATAAAATAAGCTGCTCCAAAGACTTAAACCCTACGACAAAAGACACACACTCTCCCAAACAGACTGATGTAATAAACAAGAGAAGTGCGCCGTGCTGATGTCACCAGCCTGGGCGGAGCTTTGTGGTGTGGAGCGTTACACCTGCCGTACCAGGTGGTGATGCAGCCAGTCAGAATACTTTCAATGACCTCGTTTAAATAACAGAAAACAAACATCTTTATGGTGTCATTATTTTACGAGTAGTTGTTTAATGTGTAATAATATCCAACATTGCTGTGAATACATTTATCAAAAAATGCCTCTCTGTGCAAAATGGGTTTAAAAACATAAACAGCTGTGGGATAAGTCACATTTGTTTATAGAGCACATTTCAAAGATAAAAAATCACAAAGTGCTTCACAATAAAACCAGAAATACAAATAAAATAATATAAAACATTAGTTTAGTTTAGTTCATTTTGATTTCAAACGTGCATTCACAATCATTACAACACATCAGGCAGAAGTGTACACTTATTAGTCCCCACCCCCTCAACGTTTAACTCTCATTACTTTCATTTTCTTTTGACTTAAACAAACAGTATCTAAAGCAAAAGTAAAGCAAAACAAAACAAACAAAAATAAACAAGCCCCGCCACATTAAAGCTACTTTCATATAAATAAAGACAGAAGGGTTGCATTTGCCGATTCATAATTTATGAAACAAACAAACCAAAACACTACGACCAACAACATCACCGTCCTGGGTTAACCTCATTTTCTTCATTCTTATATTTGTCTAAAATGTGTTTTTTATATTTTATTTTAAACTGTTTTATGTTGTTACTTTCTTTTATTCCTTCTGTTAGACTGTTCCATAATTTAACTCCAGCTATTGAGATAGTCATCCTTTTTAAAGTTGTTCCAACAGTTTGTATTTTTAAATCCCATTCCCCTCTTAAGTTATACCCACCTTCCCTTTCTATAAACAATTTGCTGATTTCTTTTGGAAGCATTTTATTTCTTACTTTATATATTATTTGCGCTGTTTTAAACTTCACTAAGTCTTGGAATTTGATAGCTTGCATTCTGATAAATAGTGCATTTGTATGGTCCCTGTACCCTGCATTGTTTATTAATCTAATGGCCTTTTTCTGTATTATTGTGATTGTTTGTGTATTACCTCTACACAGTAGCTCATGTATGGCAGTAGTAAAGCACAGTATAGAATGTGCAGTGCTTTCTCCTCATTCTGATGTCGTGGTGGTTTTGTTGATCATGCATAAATACGCTCAGTTGTTTTTGGCTGATCAGATAGATATAGGTAAAGATTCCTTTATTCGCTCTACTTGGGCATCGTAAGGTGTAATTGGAGCAGAGCTTGCATTTCAGCATACATACATTCCTACGTGCTCTCACTCAGACATTTGTGTTAATGAGCAGTTGAGCATGTCTATCTATTAAAATAGCCAGTGGGCGTATGACTACAAACTCCCTATCAAGTACCTCCAATTAAACAAGCCCTGCAATAAATCCTGCTTTATTAAAGGTTTCTTGTTCAGTCTTGTTGAAGCATTAATGAAAATTTTAGAATAGGTTCGAGATATTTCTTTTATTCATATCGTTGATGTCAGTCGATTGCCACCGGCTTTACCAGATGAGCTTGATGGATTTTGATATTAAAAAGCATTTAACCCCCACGCATACGTTTTGGTGGCTTTACAAAATGAGAAAAGACCGTCTGCATGGCCTCTTGCACCTTCATGGCCAGACGCTGGGTAATAAATTGTACTCACTTACTGCAACATTATTTTTTTTTTTTCAGAGAGTCTTTGCATTCACCTTAAAACTCCACAGATGAACACATTTCTGTGACAGTTAGCCCATTATGGGTTTCCTAATAATATCATTTCAGTTTAAGCAAAGGGAGTAAAATATTTTATACATTTACATAACGATACAATTACGAGCATGCATTTTAAAGGTCTAGATAACAAATGTTGATAGTCTGTTTGGGCTTTATTTTGCAGCACACCAAGCCAAACGAAC
>VUQR01013033.1:6343-20619 GCA_015108515.1 Hemichromis elongatus | reverse complement strand
AACATTAAGTATCGGGCAGGGGTGTTCAACTCCTGGCCTCAAGGGCCGGTGTCCTGCAAGTTTTAGATGTGTCCTTGATCCAACACAGCTGATTTAAATGGCTAAATGACCTCCTCAACATGTCTCGAAGTTCTCCAGAGGGCTGGTAACGAACTAATCATTTGATTCAAGTGTGTTGACCCAGGGTGGTATCTAAAACCTGCAGGACACCGGCCCTCGAGGCCTGGAGTTCCCCACCCCTGTTTTACATCATCAGCGTAATGCTAGCCCACACCCTTGAAAAAACCTAAATAAATGGCACAATACATTTTTAAGCAATAAATTGCACCCAAGTGCAATAATTTCAGGGTTCAGGCTTTAAAGGGTTAATAAATGAACTCATTTAAAACTTAATTTTGTATTTGCTCAGGTTATCCTTGTCTACTTTTTTAATGATCTGAAACATGTAAGTGTGAAAAATGTGCAAAAAATAAAAAATAAGAGATCGAGAAGAGAGTAGGTACTTTTTCACACCACTGTATGTAAAAAAAAAAGAAAGAATAACAATAAAACAGAGACACTGGCTAGACCCTTGGCCTGTTTACCCCCAACCAATTCTGATTCTCAGAATCCAGGTGAAACTACAGCACAGTAGACATATGCAGATTAGCCACAACATCAAAACCTTCCACCAATTATTTTTCCACCAAAATATCTCTGACCCGTTGTGGGATGGGTACGGGTCTTTGGTTGCTGTTTCAGATTTCTGGATTTTGCAGTTGATGCTTTGGAAGTTTGCATCCTGGGTTGGTGCCTGTGGCTTATGTATTCATCAAGCCATTCCCAAGCAACTATTTTTCCCCTGCATTAAAAAAAGAGAACTGATGTCGTTCGCCTCACCTTTCAGTTATTGTGATGTTGTGGCTGTTTGGTGTGTGAATACTAAATCTATTTAGCACTCGCATGCAAATTTCCAGACAGCAAGCTAAATGTCAGTGGCAGAACATTAGCAGTGTTCTTTGTTGATCAAGCAACATATTTGTAAACATATGTCCACATTTTCTCCACAACCAAGTTACAATAAATGTTCTGCCATAGTGATGATCTGCCATCTGGTAATTTCCCACATCCAACCTTCAGTGGATGGCTGGATTATTGTGCCTTGTTTTGCTGTCTTGTTACAGTCACTGTTCCACCTGCCTGTGTTCAGGAGACTGGTTCTCAACTACCATCTGTCTGAGAAAATACTGGAGAAGTGTAAAAGCCATTCAGTAAGTAAGCTACTGTCACCAATTTATACAGAACAGGATTTTCTTCTTCTCTGGCGTATGTTAAACTTTTTTTTTTCTAAAAAATGCCCAATTAGTACTGATCTTCACTCACAAGTGACAGCTGTGTGTTGATGTAAGAGTGATGAAGTTTGTGAGTTTATGTTAACAGGACAAGAGGAACATAGCCTTCATGCAGGAGCTGCGCTGCCTGTTTGCCCTCATGGTG
Source organism: Hemichromis elongatus (assembly GCA_015108515.1). Lineage (NCBI taxonomy): Eukaryota > Metazoa > Chordata > Actinopteri > Cichliformes > Cichlidae > Hemichromis > Hemichromis elongatus. The sequence continues at coordinate 19,143 of VUQR01013033.1, read as the reverse complement.
GGCTCGACCCGCAGGTTTGTGGATCCTTCTGCTGCAGTGGAGTTATTGCGTGACGCCTTCAGGACCAATGAGGCCCAACAGGTACAACATATGTACAGCATTTGTCTTTTAATGGAACAGCCTAACTCCCCACCTGCTTTAAATACTCTCTGACTTGCTGATAAAGCTGACGCGTTCCTCTCTCAGATACACTAACCAGAGCACATCTGTCAGCACCTTTTCTGCAGGGCACTTCAGACTTCTGGTTTCTCTGAAATTTGTAGCCACTGCCTCATTGTTTCTTGGATTTTAATCTATGTAATTTTTTAATATTATCTCATTAACTGTAGGGAAATATAGGTTTTAATGCAGGTTTTAATGTCAGCAGTCTCTCTGTTTTTCTACTGCTGTCCTTCTCAGACTCATTTTCTTTCTTTTATCTATTTTCCAATTGAAGGTTTTATTCGTGTCTTTGAATGATTTGTAATGTTTTAACTCTTCTAAACCACTGTGACAGAAACCAGCCATAATTTTTCAGAGCAAGTCTGCCCACAAACTTTTTTTTAGTGTACATTGTAATAAGATCAGCAGACGGCAGGCATCATTATCTAGGTTTTGCATTGAATCCATGAAATTTACATGCAGTGCGTTTTTGTCCTGACCTGCTCTTAGCCCAGTTCTGTCAGGGCCACTTTAGTCAAAAGAGGTTTGTTACGTCATCTGTAATAATTATGAATTTTAGGCTGGGACCTTCCGGTCCTTCTGCCTGCATATTTGCAAAGTCTGCAGGGAGAGCAGCAACAAGACTGCTTAAGTGAGAAGAGCAGGCTTTTAAAAAAGGGGCTGATCTCTTCAGGAGGACTCCTTCAAGCTATTAGGAAGGCAAACTCAAATAGCTCCATACCTAGTTACAACCAAGGTAGGCAGAAGAGCATCTCTGAATGCACAATATGCTAACACCAGGTGTGACTTCTGTCAGCTACGAACAGGAAACTGAGGCCACATTTTTTTTACACAATCACCAAAATTAGACATTAGAAGATAGCAAAAATGTAGCTTGGTCTGCTGACTCTCGATTTCCGCTGCAGAATTTGGATAATGGGGTCAAAATTTAGTCTAAACAACATTAAAGCACAGATCCACCCTGCCTCGACTCAGTGGTTCGGGCCAGTGGTGGTGTTGTAATAGTGTGGTAGAGCATTGTTTAAATGCCTCAGCCTATGACTTGGTGCCAACCATGCCCATCCCTTTAGACCACAGTGCACCCATCGTCTGATGGCTATTTCCAGCAGGATAACGCACCATGCCACAAAGCTCAGATCATCTCAGACTTTTTTTGTGACATGACAATGATTTCACTGTACTCAAATGAGGTCCGCATTCACCAGATATCAATCCAATAGACCACCTTTGTGATGTGACTGAACTGGACATGCTCGTCAGGGTTGTGCAGCCTGCAAATGTGCAGCAACTTTGTGACACTATGAAGTCATGTCCAGCACCTTGTTCGATCTATGCCATAAAAATTAAGGCAGTTATGAGGGCACTATAAGGTCCATTCCAGCACTAGCAAGGTGTACCTAATGAAGCAGATGGTGAGATTATAAGCAGGCTGAAACTGTTTAAATAGCATGCCCCATTTGAGACTTTTTTTCCCAGTAAAATTCACAGAAGGGAATCAGCTGAAGTTGTAGCTGATGTGGCTGGCTGAGTTCAAGTGCTATGCACACCAGGTCATCATTTAGTCTTGGTTTAAGACTACACTGGTCATACACTTAGACAAGCTCCATCCACTGGGAAAGACCATAAGAAGATATTGAAAAAGTATATCTTTTATTTAGATTTAAATTAAGAGCTGAAGGATTTTTTTTTAATCAAACTTCCAGTGAAGATTGTCATGTAACCATATTAATATTCAACCTTCCCGTTTGTTGTTTATACGTTGATGTAGATTCAGTAATGTTCAGTAGTCCCTTTAGTTCTTAGACAGCGCTTCAATGGGTCTTTATACATCAGAGACAGAGTACAGAAAGAGCACATAACAGAAGGACAATTAAAGAAATGACTCAGACAAGTAAATTGCACTTTTTGAAATGTGTCCCTTTTAGGATGTCAGCGAGTTTTCCCACAAACTGCTCGACTGGCTCGAGGATGCATTTCAGCTGGCTGCCAGTGGAAAGTAAGTTTTAAGCTGATGGCACTCACAAGTATGTTTAGTCATTGTCATCTTTAGTGCACTTCTGCTTGCTAAATTAATTTAAAATAATGACTTGTGTTACTTTCAGGAATGCAGAAGATAAACAACATAACCCCATGGTCCAGCTCTTCTATGGTACCTTTGTGACAGAAAGAAGACACGAGGGTATGAGTTGTTTTTTTATTGGTGTTGTCATCAGTGTGGATTTTTAGTCATCCCCCGGTATGTATGTGTTTTGTTTTTTTTCTCAGGTAAGACAGTATATAATATTGAGCAGTTTGGCCAGTACCCCCTGCAAGTCAACGGCTTCAACAATCTCGACGAATGCTTAGAAGGTGCTATGGTTGAGAAGGAGATTGAGTCGGTACATTCAGAGCATCATGTCACATCTGGACGTGAGGTGAAGAAATTGATAAGCTTAAAATGTAATCTCTCTATGTGCAGCGTGCTCGGCTAGAGTTTGTGAAATTTAATGATCTGCTAAGAAACTCTTTATTTATTCATGTTTTCAGAGATGGTTCAAAAAGCTACCACCAGTCTTGACATTTGAACTTTCAAGATTTGAATTCAACACCCAGCTTGGGCGCCCCGAGAAGATACATAAGAAACTGGAGTTTCCTCAAATCATTTATATGGACAGGTGAGTTTTAAACGGGGAGGGTTCCAGACTAGGCTTATTGTCATTTCCACCAGTATGGTCGTCCATCAGTATGCTACGATAGCGATGTGTAAATATTTCAGTATAACTTTGCCACATTTTTAATTGCCTTGTTTTTGTGCTTATAGATATCTTCACAAAAACATTGAGCAGACCCATGAGAGGAGAGCAGAAGTAAAGAAACTAAAGGAGCAACTGGCAGTCCTTCAACAGAAACTTGAGTGGTAAGTGACTTTTTTTTTAAAAAAAAAATCAAATCTCAGTCTAATTATCTCTATCCTTTATTTACAGTTATAAAAACTATGGCTCGGGGCCTACAAAGTACCCTCTAGCTGACATGCTCCAGTTTGTGCTGGAGTTTGCTACCACCAAGCCGACCAGCGTTTCCCCAGCTGAAGACCCGAGACAGGCCGCATCGTCACCGACTCCTCCAAGTCCCCCCCTCAGTGAAGCCATTGCCAAAGAAAGCAGGTGTTTTCCCTTTTTTGACTCTACTCTTCTTGTTTATAACAACAGCATTATACTCACCGAGGGCCACAAGTATGATTTCAAAAATGAAATCACCTATTCATAGATTTAATGTATTCTCTGTTTAGTGTGGTTCCACACATTTCTCCTGTAGTCCCCCTCTTTGAACGCTTCTAACTGCTGTGTTGTTGTTCTTGCTTTCTTTAGTGATCCTGGAGAATCAGATTCACCAGAGAGCCTGGGCTCCGGTGTTTCCAGTTGCCAGAGGACCCCCATATACAAGCCCTTCACTCAATGCAGACAACCCGTTGACTGCCCACCACACCCAGCCCCCCACAGCATCACAGAAGAAGAGCTGCACTTTGCTAAAACCTGTCTTCAGCGTTGGAGGACTGAAGTGGAGAATGACATAAATGGTATGCTAATGATAATTCGTCTTTTATTCCCACATTGATATTACCTTAAAGATTTAATGATATTGCTGTCAGTATATATCCTTTACCTTTCTTTATCTTATGTTTTCAGTTAGGCTGCAAAATGATTTGTCTTTTGGTGGCTTGCTTGAGGGTTGATAAGTTCAGAGTGAGTAAACCAAAACAGTCAAGCTGCATAGTATAAAACTCAAACATGCATAGAGTAGAGTGGGCTCATAAATCGCCTTGGGTTTGTTACCTTGTCTGGCATATTCCACATTATATGAACTCACTTGAACACCCAGTAATAAAAGCACTGTGCTTAAAGATATGCTTTAATAAAACTGCTGCCAAACTGGAAACAGCAGATGATGATGATGCATTAATGTGGGTAGCCTTGACGGTGAAATTGCAATGAGCCCCGTGCTTTCCAATGACACTTGGTCTGCTACACTTATTCGCCATCTTCAGTGGAATGAAATACATTTCATTAAATATAAGTGCTGCAGGTGAGTAAAGAACAAAAGTGTACTGGCACAGAGCTGTGCACCTGCACAAAAATAGAGCCAATGTTCTACTGCTGACTGTGACTCATTCAGGCACAGACAATACATCAGAATATGTTAAATGTCAAGATGAGTCATATTTCTTTGAATACAAGTGATAGACATTTGCTCGGCTCTCTCAACTTTCCCGTTATGGCACGTATCATATAAAATGTAGGACAGCTATGCAAGCATGCAAATTAGTATTATTCAAATTGACTTATTTTTGTTCCAAAAGTTGTGAAAATCATTTCCTTTCAGGGTCTGTGTTTATTTTTTGCTTGTTTGCTAGAACTAAAGGCCAGCATTGACAGGCTCACTCAGACGCTCGAGGGCATGTACTCAGACAACAGTCTCTGCCAGGTAAGCCTGCACACTCACCTAATTTAGCAACTCAATTACATATTTTACATCTACAGCTGTAGAAAGTGAATGAGCTAGGATTAGATTAAACTTTACTGATATCTACAGAGAAAAAGAAAATAGTCTAATGTAAACAGGACAACACAGCACAAATAAGAACAGGTCAACTGAAGGTAATGCTGCAGTTCATGGAGAACAGCTGACATTAAGTTGGGATGCTGGATTCCAGTGTTATTTCTTTACGTCTCTCATGTTACTCGTAGGCCCCCTACAGACTCCACGCAGTGCTTGTCCATGAAGGCCAGGCATCAGCAGGTCATTACTGGGCTTACATCTATGATCATGCTAACCAGCGCTGGATAAAGTACAATGACATAAGTGTCACTGAGTCATCGTGGGACGAGCTGGAGCGAGACTCCTTTGGAGGCATGACCAATGCCAGTGCCTACTGCCTGATGTACATAGACGACAGGCTACCTCAGCTCATCACAGGTACACCTACCTTTCAGTTATTTCATTTTTCAGATGAAACCAGAAGGAAAGCAATTTTTGTGGAGCATTCTCTGTTTACCTGATGCAAAGAGGCAGTTGAGCGTTTTCAGCTGCTCTCTCCAGTGCAAAAATTCCTTCGTCCAACTGTAATATTCCATAGACGAAGGCTACCACACCCCTGAGTAGAAACCAAAGTGTCACCATACTATAAGGGGAGGTGTACCATTCAGCTCAATTCAACTGAAATATTTTTTAAATGTATCACTTTGTTTATTAGCCAAGATTCATTTGAGATTGTATAGATTTATAAATGTATACCAAACAAGAACATTTCATTTACCAAATTCAATAAATTTAAAATTCACATTGTATTTCTGAAACAAAATACTCAGCATATCATGATAAAAAATCATTCATTCCAGTATTCAATTCAGTTCAGTTTTAAACGGTTCCAAATCACAACAATAGTCACCTCAAGGTGCTTTATATTGTAAGATGATGGATACAAGCACTTAGCGACAGTGGGAAGAAAAAACTCCCTTTTAACAGGAAGAAACCTCAGGCAGAACCAGGCTTAGAGAGGGACTAGAGGTGAGGGGAGGGGGAGACAGGACAAAAGAGATGCGTGAGTGTGAGTGTGCCTGAATACATGGAGAATGAAAGAACAGTCAGTGAAGAGGAAAGAACACTCGGTGCTTCATTGCAAGTCTCCCAGCAGCATAGGTCTGTTGTAGTGTAACTAAAAGATGTTTTTTAAAGTCATCTGATCCAGCCCTAACTATAAGGTTAGGAAAGTTTTAATCCTAATCTTAAAAGTAGAGACATTGTCTGTCTCTTGAAGCTAAACTGGAAGCTGGTTCCATAGATGAGGTACCATTCTACTCATAAATACTGTAGGAACCGCAAGTAAGCCAACAGTCTGAGAACTGCTGAGTGAGTCTGTCAGGGTGATACAATACTATGCGGTCTTTATAATAAGATGGGGCTTGATTGTATGTGAGGGGAAGCATCAGTATATAGACAGCATCTCTACTGTACATACTTATATTAGTGCTAAGCCATGTTATGCATCACAAAATATGTGTTTTTTCCAGTAACTTGGACTTATGTAGTGAGATTCAGTAAAGATAGAGGAAACAGAAATGAAAAGAATTTATTTATAAATTATATGAATTTTACCCAGTTTAAGTAGGTTTTTGTTATATTATGACATCCTTAGCTTACCTGCTATGGAGATGCTGTTCTTTAACACTAGAAACTAGAACAGCATAAACATTTTTCTATGCAAGCATTTTAAGTATAGTAGCATATTAAAATACCTATTTGTACAATGGATATTAATATGCATGAATTCAAAAGGCATTACTTAAAAAGCATTAAAATGCTAATAAATTATAGTTAATTACCTAACTAAAAATGTCTTACATCCCACCCAGAAGACACAGATAATGAGACAGGCCAGGTGCTCCATGGCATGGACTCTCTGCCCCCCATCCTCAGGCGCTACGTCCACGAAGATAACCGCTGGTTCCAGCAGGAGCTCAGCGAATGGGAGGAACAGTTCTGCCAGACGGCAACCCCACAGGAAGAGTCCACTGCCTCTGCAGAGCCCCCGAGTTCCAGTCTGGATAACATACAGCAGTCACCTGTTGAGCCAGCACCACAGTCAGGACCCTCCACTGAAGAGGTGGACGTGGGAGTTGCTCCAGAGCCACAGCCAGACCCAGAAGCAGAGAAAGAGCCAGACTCTGATCTCAGAAAAGAACCAGAAGGTCTGTAGTGATGCCTGAAGAAGTGAGAATGATATAAAATATTTAATCGCCACTCTAGATAATGTGGAGGTGTATATGAAACATGTAGTGATTCTGTTCACACGAGGGCAACTAAACCAGTTCAATCAAATCTTGAACCACTTTGGGGATCCCAATATATACAGGAGGAGACTTAAGAAGCAGATTAAAACACTAAGTATTATATATCTGTTCAAGAGTTATCCTAAGGAACCCAATGACACGAGTAGGTATTGTGTTTAAAAACAGTATGGACCCAAAATATAATTAGCAACGATGAGCAATTCTCAATAGAGGAAAATCAAATTCTATATGAAATATTAACTAGCTAATTGCGCTTCTTTGTTCAATTAAGCAGGTGTCAGTTATCACTCTCTCTCCAACAAAATCACCTCCCTCCAATGTATTTTTTATTTGCCGTGTAACAAGAGCTTATCAAAATTGTAACAAACACTTGTTATTGCAGAGCCTTCTTAAGGCTGGACGATATGACTGTATCATTGCTCAGACCTTTTAGGTAGGGTCTCTAACATCAGATGAGATTAGAAAATATCCAAGAATCTAATTATATATTTAGCACTTCTTCTTTGCAAAAGAAACATGTAGGCTCACAGCCTGTCTTTCTGTTTTTTGACCTTAGAGCAAACAGATTTATCTCCCCCACCACCAGAGAGCGCTGGCTGCCAGCCAGATGATATCAGCACTCCAGCAGTCACTGACAACCCAGGGGTCAGCCACAGCTCTGATTCAGATGAGAAGGAGCTGCAGAATCAGGTGAACAAGTACATGACACCCGTCTCATTCCCTGCCTCCCAACTGAATATGGGTCAGAAATTCTAGGCCACAAAAATAAAGTGTGTCCATCTGGGTCAGCTATCAGATTTCCCCAGTTAGCATGGACCCTTCAGGACTTATGTTGAGCTAGATTTAGATTAATGTACAAATAACAAGTAGTTATTTGAAGTAATTTTTGCACTTTTTGCTGTGGTCAAAATATAAATACAACTGTTTCCGCTGACCCACATAACCCACTTTTGTTGATGCATGAATGCAAGTCAGAATGCAACATTCTGAATTGCACATATTCAGGAATTACTCATCAATCAGAATACACACACTGTTCAACTAGACTTCCAGAGCTTACCGGTGTGCTGACAAGTCCCTCAAAAGCTGTAAAGCATACACCAATATAAGAGACTATAATAACATGTTCTATCTGAAAACTTTCTCTGTCAGATTCCTGACCCTGATGTAGAGCTTTGCGATCAAACACCATCTGACATCCACGTAGAGAAGAATGACCCGGAGGTGGCCGGCCTCATCTCTGAAGCTGAAGGAGAGCCCCAGGCTTCTGGAGAAGCTCCTGAACCTATCGCAGAGAGAAGAAATGAGGAGCAGCAACAGCAGCAGGAGGTTCCAGTCAGACCACGACAGACTGAGAATGAGGTCTCAGAAGTGGAGATCCCCAATGTGGGCCGGATCATGGTGAGGGCAGATGCTGATGGATACAATGAAGAGGTAAGGCCTAATGTCTTAATAGAGTGCGATTTGAGCAGCTATGATTACACACTTGCAGCTGATAGCTTTCCTAGTCAGTGGACATAAATATAAGCTAAATGATCAAATGAGGTTAATGTAAACATTGACTGATGAGATTTATTGGCTGTAATTTAAAGAGATACAGTAGTTTGTGGGTCATATATCATATGTCATATATGTTTTTTCTTTGTTTACCCTTTGGAGTAATTATCTGTCATTTCATGGTATAATTACTTTCGTTTTTCCCTATATTGTCATGTCATTTCCCAGATGATGTTAACTCCAGCTATGCAGGGTGTCATTCTAGCCATAGCCAAGGCCAGGCAAATTTTCGATAAGGAGGGTCCTGAGGCTGGCCTCATCAAGGTATTTTCTTTTAGAGATATTGATGTTCTTTTCATCTCATAGCAACTGTAAATTGCAAAAAATTTGTAAAAGCTGTATGACTTAGTTCTACAGACCCAGATACTCGTAAACTGTCCTTGGATAAACCTGTGCTCTAATTGCAGTTTTTAGCTCTCTGTGTGACAGTTTTATTAAAAATCCACACAAACACAAAAATGTGCATTTTATGGGACTTTTTTAGCTACGAGTAAATCCCTGAAGGAATTATTTTTCTCTTAAACTGGAGGTTCTCTTGCAATAAGCTCAGGAAGCAAGATTCACTTTGCAGGGTGAAAAGCCTCTTGAAGTATTCTTTCTGTACTTGATAAAAAAAAAAAAAAACTTCTATGAAGCGCAGTGTTTCATATTTAAAAAGATTAACATCAATAGCAAGACGCGTATTTTAACTTTGTCACTAAAGTCATGAAATCCCCATATTCCCTAGATTTTAAACAACAAAGAAAATACTTTAACTTGTGAAATGTTCTGTCCTTGTATAAGTCACACTGAGGTCTTAAAGTGTACAATTAATTAAATAAAGTGTTAAAAACATAAAAATTTCCCATGGTTCTTTCAGGCCTTCCATGAAGAGTATTCCCGCTTGTATGAGCTCTCCCAGGAGGAGACCACACCACAGGAGGATGCACGTCTGCAGCACGCTCTGGTCTACTTCTTCCAGAACAAGGCACCCAAGCGTGTCATTGAGAGGACGCTGCTTGAGCAGTTTACTGACCGCAACCTCAGTTTTGATGAGAGGTGCACACAGAGTGTGTCGGAGTGGCCAAAAAATTAGAACACAGATGAATTTTATCCTAGATTACCTTAATGTAAAATTAAACAGTTTATAAATGAACTAACATAAAACAGAGGCACTTCAGGGTTTTAGGGTGTGTGTTTACAGGAATAGGAGTGTAATACTGTGGCTGGAAGGAAGGTTTATACTCAATGCTGAACAGTAACAAAAAATACAGTAGACTATATAGCATGCATATTGTGCCATCTAGTGTCCAGAGCACAGACCTGTAACTTGAGCATTTCTTCTCCTTCCCATGCATTTGCTGGTAAACTTCATTTATTATTTTTGGTACTTACAGAGCCATCAGTATCATGAGAGAAGCCCGGGCCAAACTTCGTCTCATTAAGCCGGAAGACATGGACATGGAAGAATACATGGTACCGTCTGTAGGCTGAATGTATAAAATGTTTGATTCCTTTACCCAGGGAAATGTAACATCATAAATGTGCAAATACAGAAATTACTATAATTTTCTAATAGATATTTGATGAAAAAATGTCATTAGGTCCATGCTGCAACATGGCAGTGATCTGAAACAGCAGCTGAGACTTGCACCAAAAACAGAAGAGGGGCAGACATCTGTTAAGTAGCTTTACTGGGTTAAATATTTGTTCCACTGCAGAACATCCGTGAAAAATTAGTGGCTCTGTTAACAGATTTGTGGCCAAATCACCTCATTCTTGCCTTTAATAGCAATAAAGGGCTAAAAATTGACACCCTGCACTTCTCTCAAATGTCATTTTTATTAAGTGTTTTCTGTTTATAAAAATATTATTACATGGTTTTCTCAGCCTTATGAAGGGAGCTTGGTTGTACTCAGTGTATTAAACCCCTAATCTGTGTGGGGTTTTTTTGGGTCACATTTTTTTGGTTGACATTCCAGCAGGGAGCGTGTAAACCCAGTGACATTTGTTCACTCTGGAATGACAACTATGTATGTTTCAGCAGGGAAAGACAGCTGGGATGATAAAATCCCAGACTGCAATAATAAACTGTTTCTTATATCAAGAATATAGCATAAACTTAACACCAAACTTGTCTTTGATCAGATAATAGGTCCTGATGTATTCTCTCTGTCCTTTGGCAGCTAATCCAGTGGAAAGCCTATCTGTGTAGCCTCTACCAGTCTCATTTTACTTCTTTTTTTTTTTTCTTTTTTTTACCAAATAAAAGTTTTCATTTAAATACTGTCAAGTGGAAAAAGGATTGTGATAGTATTAATTAAGTGATTGTTGATATTTCTGTTTGCTCTCTCGCAGCAGTGGCATGACGATTACAGGCTGTTCAGGACGGTCTTTGTCTATCTGTTGACGGGGCTGGAGCATTACCAGCACGGGAAGTAGGTGTTGAATATTTAAGAGAACACTATCAGCATGTGTCTGATCACATTTGTGCAGATTAATATGTGGTTGTTTGCACTCATTCATGCGTTACACAAAACAATCTCACACATCACTGATCCTTTTGACATTGCCAATTAAGTTGTGCATTCTTTACATAGAGTAAAGATGCATTCATTTAAAGCCAGGATATACATACCAAAGTATAGTTAATGATGGTACAGTTCAGACATTTATATCCTTAAATACTATAACTTTAGAGTAACATAACATAAAACAAAATCTAAAAGCATAAGGACCCTAATTTTAAATCATGTTCCTTTGTTTTTTGTTTTGTGTAGTAATTAATCTTCTTAATCTTCTTTTCTTACTAAAAGTGTATTCTTCGTGTAATATGACAGCAGTTGTTGCCTCTGTACTGCAGGATGCAGGAGGCACTGAATTACCTGGCCCACGCATACGAGACCAACGCCACCCTGCTGCGAAACGGAGAGAAACGTGGTGTGGACAAGTCTCTCATTGCTGTTTACAGGAGAAAGTGTCTCACTGTGAGTAGCACAGTTTTCCACTTCGTCACATTGCAGATAGATCGCAGAGCTCCTTCTGTATAAAGTCTGAAATATTGGTTTGAAAAATTATCTAAAAATCAGAGGTTTTGGTTTGCTTAAAATAAGATGTTTGCGGATCATTAGAATCAAAGCATCCATCCTCTGGGAACGATCCACGTCCCCCTGACATTTTCTAAAATATATTTCTCTGTACCAAAAATGTGGACAGAAGGACTGACTTGCCAAGAGTGCCATATTTAGGCTCTGACAACAGAGAGGATATTTTTTAAAAGCTCCGCTTGGTTTAGTTTCAAATTACAGCCTGTATAAGGTCAGATAGCATTAGCGCAGCACTAGATTTGTTCTCCAGTCTATTGAATTTTGTAAAGGACTTGTGACTATTAAACCCAGGTTAATTTTTTTTTCTTTTTTAATGGAAATGACAGTTCAAGGTTTTCTTAATTGCTGTTTTGCAGCTTTTGATTGTGTGACTCAAACTGCATTTTGAATTTGATGGCAGCAACACGACTCAGAAAAGTTGTGACTAAGGTAACAAAAGGCTGGAAGCGTGAGTGGTACTAAAAAGAAACGGCTGGAGTAACAATTTTCACTACTTGGCCTAATTGGCAACAGGTCAGTTACACGATTGGGTAACTGACCCAATTTAGGCAGAGTTTCTCAGACAGAGGTTCACTAATCTGTTAAAAAATGTGTCTACAAATTGTTGAAACATTTCGGAATAATGTTTGTTGATATAAAATTGACTGATATAAAAAGACTTTGAATATCTCATGATGTACACTACAAAATATCATGAAAAGGTTCTGAAAATTTGGAAAAATTAGAACGCCTGTGATCTTCAGGCCCTCAGGCAGCACTGTATTAAAAACAGGTATGATTCTGTTATGGAAATCACTGCATGAGCTCATGAACACTTCCTGAAATTGGTGTCTGTGAACAGACTTCCTCATATCATCTGCAAATGCAGGTTAAAGCTCTGTCACGCGAAGAAGACGCCACATATGAACATGATCCAGAAAGGCTGATGTTTTCTCTGGGTCACAGCTCATTTAAAGTGGGCCGAGTCGAAGTGGAAAACTGTTCTGTGGTCATGGACACCTCATCCTCTGGACAAAAGAGGAATCTTATCATTAGCACTCAGTTTAAAAGCCTGCATCTCTGATGGTATGAGGGGGCATTAGTGCCTATGGAACTGGCAGCTTACACAAAGGTGGAAAGGCTCTATCAATGCTGAAAGATATATACAGGTTCTAGAACAATATGTGAT